>PVLC010001398.1:0-124371 GCA_004027655.1 Graphiurus murinus
AAAAAAAAAAAAAAAAAAAAAAAAAAAAAAAAAAAAAAAAAAAAGAACACAGCTGCTGAGCATGGGGGCGCATGCTTGTAATCCCAGCATTTGGGAGGCTGAGACTGGAGGATGCAGGTTCGAGGTCAGCCTCAGCTACCTAGTGAGGCACTTTGCAACTTAGTGAAACCCTGTTTCAAAATAAAGGATAAAAAATAGGGCTGGGGGTATAGCTTGGAGGTAGAATGCCCCTGAGTTCAAACCCCAATACCACAAAAAAAAAAAAAAAAAAAAAAGAACACACAAAGCCATATTGGATTAGGGCTCACCCTAATGACCTCACCACCTAGTTAATTACATCTGCAATGACCTTACTTCCAAATAAGCTCATATTCTGAGCTACTCTGGTTAAAATTTTGACATGAATTTTGGAGGGCACAGACTGATCCATAAGAGTAGGCAAGGATTTTAAGCAAAGGGGATATAAAGATTTACAGTACAGATAGATTATGTTGCCTACAGGATGAAGAAAAAAATTGGAGGAAGCACCAGTAAAGGCCTTGTGAAAGCAACAGTTTCACCTAGTTATAATGCTCAGGGCCATAGCTATGGGGGCACTGGCTCCATCACCACTGCCCAGAGTCAAGCTCCTGTTTCACTGAATGAGGGAAGCGTGGGCTTCACTCCAGTCTTCCTATCTGTAAAGCGGCTACATTTTAGCACTGGATATGTACTAATGCTGGAGTAAAGAACCACAGGTAAATTTATCTACGATCTGACTTAGAAATTTGTATTCTCCTCAGTAGCTCAGCATATAAAGAAAAAAAAAAAGATAAGCATTGAAAGCAAAATCAGCCACTGAGATCATGTGTTATTTAATTTTGTTCCTATTTATATATTTGTACCAAAAGAGTGATGTAGAGCCGGGCATGGTGGCGCACGCTTGTAATCCCAGCATTCAGGAAGCTGAGACCGGAGGATCTGGGTTCGCGACCAGCCTCAGCTACCTAGTGAGGCACTCCACAACTTAGTGAGACTCAGTTTCAAAATAAAGAATAAAAAATAGGGCTGGGGGTGTAGCTCGGAGGTAGAATGCCCCTGGGTTCAATCCCCAGTACTGAAAAAAAGAATGATGTAGAATGATTTACTTATTCAGCACCTCAGCGTTGTATTGTCATGAAGTTATCTTATAGCGTAGTCAAATAGAAAAGTTGATTCTGAATCTCTGTGAAGATAAGAGGCATGTATCAGAGCAGAAGACAAAGAGTCATTGCATTTTACACCCCTCTTCTCTACCTCTGTTCCACAGCAATCCAGTCCTTTTCCTTCTTTTCCTTTCAATCCCATGCTCTAACCTCCACCCAAATTTTCATCACCATGTTGGGCTTTGTCCCGAGAAGAGAGTTGTCCAACTTAGCTTGTCCCTCCCAGCCCTTGGCAGGTCTGCTGGGTAACCACTCAGACACCTCAGAGGGAGGTGCCTCCCACCCCCTCAAGCCACAAGCAGCAAAGCCTTAGTCACTTCATGCTCTTGGCTTTGTCATCATTTTGATTTCTTAAACATTACTTTGTCATTAGCTCACTTTACTTATGTAAAGAGAGCAAGCCAGGGATAGTGAAGGAGTGCCTCTTGTTCAGGAACAACAACAAAAAGAAAAAACAATGTCCAGAAGACAATGGCCATCTTGTCAAGAGAGAATTTGGAATCACAGAGCAATGTAAATTTATTCTACAAGGTTGTTTTTTTTTTTTTTTTTGCACCAAGCCAAACTGGCCATTTCTTTAGGATAATGTTTCAATAATTATAAAGGTCAACTATCATTCTAACTTTCAAAAGACAAAGAGAAGGAAGTTGTTTTATGTAAGAAAAAGATACTTTGGCTGGGTACTGTGGCACATACCTGTAATCCCAATACTTGGGAAACTGAGACAGAAGGATCACATGTTTGAGGTCAGCATGTAGTAACTTAGCAAGACCCTGTTTCAAAATAAGAAGGGCTGGAGTGTTGCTCAGTGATATAATGCCCTTGGGTGAAAGAGAAAGAAAAAGAAAGAGGAAGGAAGAAAGGAAGGAAGGAAGGAGAGAGAGAAAGAAAGAAAGAAAGAAAGAAAGAAAGAAAGAAAAGAAAGAGAGAGAGAGAGATAGAGTAAGAAAGAGAGGTAAAGACCTGAAGTTATTGGGATATACATATATCCTAATATTAGATATTGGTTAATCATAAGATCAGTTTTACTTTCTACAAGCCTGATGAATATCCTATGTCTTTCTCAGAGGTATGCAGATAATAAGACATGAAAAATAAACAATGTTTTTGTGATATTATTTTTGTTCATAAGAGGATTAATATACACTTTTCTTATTTAGTAGAACTTGAATGACAGTGATAAATAAGAGAGTTGCATCATAAGTTCCTGCTTATTAAGAGGAAAGTAAGTACAATCTTACAACTCCATCAGTGAGTGAGAAGAGAATATTCCACCATTAGGAGGAATGAAAGTACTAGCTCACAAATGCCCCCTTCTTAGAGACTGTTCCATGGTCAAATGGAAGCCATTCTGGGGTACAATACACATGCCAGAGCTCCCCATGGAATGAGGTTAAATCCAGACTACAGAAATAAAAGCACCCTTGCTTCGCTCCTTCCCCTGTCCCATTGGCTTCTGTCACCCTCATTTCTCCCGAGATCTCTATCCCAATAAATGACATTCACCTCAGTCCCTCCCACAGGCCCCACTTCTAGAGAACAAGACTTAAGTCACAAGAAGAAATAAGAAGAAAAAAAAGAAAGGAAGGAGAAAGGAAAAAAGAAAGTGGGGAGGAAAGGAAAGGAGGGAAAGTCTGGTAGAAAAGGCCACCCTAGATATTTAACAGTTTTTAGCCTCTGAGGTCACCTGAGCTCTTCTACCTTGGCTGGAAAAGCATTGCAAGCCATTCCTCCTTTCTAGTTCTTTTCGCTATAGAACAGTTGGAAATGTTTTCATCATGGGCTGAGGTTCAGTGCAGAACTTGGCTGAAAATTGCTTTTCTACTAAAAATTGTGAGCAGTTTCCAGGGAGGGCTTGTAAACTAGTTATCTCTGTTGATGACCACATCTGTGTGCACATCTGTGGTACAGAAACATGCCATGTAATAAAGTGTATCTTGTGTTCCATGACTTTCTGCCATGTGGGCTGGCCTTTCCCACTATATTCAAGATGTCCTTTTCTTACTAAAAAGAATTAGAATATAGAAGAGTAACACTCCACCCATAGGGTGAGAAGGAAGTTTTTCTGTTTTTCATTCTGTGTTCAAGCAAGACAAACATGACAGAATTAATTTTTAAGAATTAGAAAGGGAGCCCATTCGAAAGGCACTGAAGGATGAAGAATGCCTACTGTATGCCATAGACAGTACTGAATGTTTTGTTTGCTTCTGTAGATTCCCTTAGGGACTACTGGACTGGGTGTCTTTGTCCTCATTTCAAAGATGGGAAAACGGAGCCTAAAGGATAGTAGAATTTGTCCCAAATCAGCCATAGCAAATGGTGAAACTCAGCTTCAAAGTCATGGCTGATAGACTTTTGAGCCTAAAGTCTGCTTTCACAGAGATACACTAGGGAGTCTTCAGGTGCCCGGCAGCATATGAATAAAAGAACACTTTGCACCTTGAGAAAGAGACATTTGCACAGTGGATCTGGGCCTTTCAAAGATCTACTTTGCCCAGCTCACCCAGTTCTAAAGAGATCCATCAGACTTCTAAAAAATAAGAAAAGAATCACTAGGTGATAGAGAATACTACAAATCATGAAGCTGGGGGAGAAGTGAATTTTATATCTCAACAAAATTAAAACTATCAGAAAAGGAAGCATGAAAAATTACTTGCTACAGCAAGGATTACTAAAGATAGCTACATGCAGAAGATTTTTGTTGGAGTTCATGGGGCTAAAGAAAGTGGAAAAGAATGTGATCGTTCCTAGGGAATTTAGACCCCCAGAGCTGTAACTTAGTCTTGTTAGGAATCTGATATCTATAGACATCTGCCCAGAACAGCAATCTTTGACTTCATTGTTACTTTTAGTAAATATGGGAAGAAAATGACTTAAAGAATCTTGAAAAAAGAATCTTATTTTTTTTAAAAGAGTAGAAAGCATGTCAATCAGCCAACTAACAAAAGTACCTGGTTTGAAATTTAATCATTAGATAGGAGTAGGACTAAATGATTTCCATGTTCACGTCAAATGAAATTATTTCAGGACATATTAAGTAGAAAATACACCTGATATAAGGCAATAGATTTTATGGGTTTACAAACATTCATAGAGAGGCCTGATGGACTTTTAAACTTAGAGCACCAACAAGTGCTCTTTTTGTGGAACAGAGATTGCTTTTTATATTGCTTGAAACGAATTATAGTTTCAATAACATGCATTTCCCTTTCTAGCTCCAAAAAGAATTGATATGGTTCACGGGCTAAAGTACCCTAGTTAATATGTTAGTAGAAAGAAACTAGTGAACAAATGTTAAAAGATATTTAAAGTTCACACTGCCGCTGTAAAGTTGATAGATGGTCATCTAGGCATATGATTGCTTACAAGCCTCCACTTTTATAATTACTGGGGCAGATATACTATACATAGAAGATGTGTACCTGGAATATTCTAGAAACATGAATTGTCCATCATTAAGCTGTCCATATATCATGTTTTATAAACAGAAAGAATCATGTACGATTGCAACATCTGTTGAATCTTGGTTTCTTCACTTTGGATCTAATTTCAAGGAAATATTGGAAAAGGAACTGAGTATCTTAAAGGGCTAAAACCTTCTGTCCATCAATCAGGATGTCGTGTCTGTGAACTATGAAACCTTTACTTGAGAGTTCTCTAGCTCCAGTTGATGACTGAAATCTATAGTAAGCAGTACTAGTTGGCTCTATCTAGGAGGCCACTGTGGATACAAGAAACATTAGGACAATAAAAGCATGTTCAGGAGAAATATCTCAAGCAGTTTTCCCCAGCTTTCTCCTGGGGACTATCTTAGACACCCCATGCACAGCCCTGAGCTTCCACAGTAAGAAGAGTTTGCAGACAGAGCAAGGTTGCACCTTTAACCCTAACAACAACTTTTCCAAGAAGATACCAATATTGTCTTCATTTTGCAGATAGAGAATTAAGGCATAGAGATTTTAAAGGACTTATCCATGGTACCCTAGTGGCAAAGTGGCAGAACTAGCATCTTATCTAACCAGTCAGTCTGTCTTTGTGGCCCACAATCCTTCCCACTTCTCACCTCTGCTAGGAATTGATAGACTTGAAAATTCTCAAGACACTTCTTACAGCTTACATGGAATGTCAGGGGATAGATACTCTTTTCACTGAAAGACAGCATTTGCCCATGAGAGAAAACAGATGCCCTCTTATTGATAACAAGGGGACACCTTTAGGAGTCCAGGAAAACATCCAGGTCAAATTGAAGAAGACAAAGAAACCAGCATGCAAAGGAGAATAAGACTTATTCTTCCCAGAGAGTTCAGGACCACTAGTGGGAACCATAATTCAGAAAGATGATAAATTGATAAATGCTTTGAAGGTGTTTCATTTATCTTCAACACTGTGTGTTTGAAGGAAACTTGATACTGCTCAAAAATGAAAGATATTCACTCACAGTTTTTTCAAAGGTTTCATCCTGTACCTTTGGAGGAAAAATAATAATAACCAAAATGTTCTAAGGTTTTTTTTTTTTTTTTTTTTTTTTTTTTCCCTCCTAGCCCTTAGTTCAGATCTCACTTGCATTAGCTGGGGGGAGGAAGGGTAGGGAAATTTCACACTGATCCTCATTGGCTCCGATACTCACTGGGTGACGCCTGCTAACGTCGACTGCAGGCAATAGTAATGGCAACAGAAGGACAAATAGATGGTTGCCAGCTATAAGTCGATGCGCTGATGCTAAAGGAAGAAATTGAACTCTGATGATATAAGAGCCAGAGCTTGGACATAGGGTTTTTACAATGAGAGTTTCTATTTTTCTCTGGGAAAAATTAAGCATTGCCATGCAATGCTGGAATAAATGCAATGTGTCTTTTCCTTGGAAATTTAACATTCATTCACTCATTTATATAAAAAATAGAACAATGTGAGGTAAGCTTATAGGGATTTTTTTCCTAATATGCTCATTTCCTATACTTGCTATTATATAGAGAATTGCAATCCTGAATGAGAAGGAACAAATTAAATAAAAATAAGATTTCTGAAGATAACAGCACAAACATCAAAAGATAAATAATAATATATTGCTGATTTTTCCTTCACTCCCTCTTTTTCTTCTTTCCTTCCTTCCATCTTTTCTTTCTCTTTTTATGACACATAGAATAGTGCCTGCCCCCATTCTCTCCCAGGTTCAACTGGCTTATTCATAAAGAGAACCTTATTCAGAGGGAATGGGACAACTCCAAGACTCCTAAGTCATTCTTAGCAGGTCCAATGGATGTGTCTTTTTCCATTACAGCAGTCTTCCCCCAATTAGCCCATTCTTCAAGTGTCCGAGTTAGTGAGCCAGTTTTCTTTTGTTTTGTTTTTCGGGGGGGGGGGGGTTGCCTTATTTTGCAAACACTTGATTTTGGGCAACATAGAACCACATAGTTCTTAAAGTACATGAGGCATATGTCACCAAAGAAATAGAATTCCTTAGGTTATTCTTTATCTTCATTGTCCAGATAAATTTTAAATGAGTCAAACCATGTTATCACTACTACATATTTCCTTAGGAATAATTTCTGTGCTATATTTTTTCTTACTGCCTGATATTTAGCTTATGATTTCATTTGATCCATTATATAAATGACTCTAAAATTTTGTCCAGTGCCAGGGAAAGTGGAGAATAAGCTATTTTTTTATAATTGTCAGCTTCATTCTGAGGTATAGATATCCTTTCTTCTACATCCATTCAAACCATAGTATATAATTTATTGCTTTATCTTTAAAATGCATCTACCCCCCAGGTTAGCTCAAATCACTATTCTTTTCTACCAGTAGCTGTCTTAGCTTTTATTTTTGGCAAAGTCTTGAAAAAGCTGTGAACAACACAGCAAAGGTTTTAATTATTTTAGTCCAGGTGGGACCCTCCATGGATTTCTCTCGGATCCATAAACTTTGCAGAATGCGTAAGATTCACTTCCATGAATTCACCTACTGAGCTAAGCCCTCAATCTTACTTGATAACCATTTACTTGTCTGTAAGAACTAGTAAACTTTACACCAGGAAACTTTACACCTTGATGAAAGCATGGTGGATTTTGCAAAATTTTGATGACTTCCCCCTCAGGCCTGTAAAATTTAAATAGCACATAAAAAAGATTCTCTTAAACATATCATGATTCATATTGTTCTCAATTATCTCTGGATGGAAATATTGGGGATAAGATGGGAAAAGAAATAAAATGTTTACTTAAAGTCAAGAAGAAATTACTTGTCCACTACACAAGAAAAGAATAAACTTTTGATTGATTAAATGCTAAAGAAGCCTTCATGGTGTTATCAAATAATAGTTCCTACAGTGGAGACAAATATAAAATTAAAATAGGATTATATTCCTTCATTCTCAGACTTAGAATTGAATGGCAAAAGGGGTAAACACTGAAAATAGTACTGATGATCACATAGGAAGTATATAGATGCAAGCAATTTTAGCTATCTGCAGACTCAATAGAAGACAGTTGTTTTGTTTTGTTTTGTTTACTTTAAATAAGCAAGGACAAGTTGCATGTTGGCAAATATGCATGAAAAATTACCATGAGCCTCTGAAAGTAGAATACATGGTACAACAGGTAGGCTCTGTTCTGGTGGTGTATGAAAGTTGTCTTCTCTACTCAGTATACAGAAAAAGAATACTGAATATAAAATTGTGAGCCAAGATTTCTGTGACTCAAACTCTGACACATCTTTTAAAAATAAAAACAAACTTTTTATGCAACCTTTCACTAGATTCCAACTCATGTAAACTCACCAAATTTCTTTAATTAGAGAATTCCCCTTTTATTGACCAGGGTCATAATTCTGCTTATTCCAGCAATAGTAAGAATTTGTTTTATATGGAAAGACCATTTATCAGCTGTGGGTCTTTGGAAACACATGTAACTATTCTGAATCTGTTTCCTTAATCTATAAAACGGGACTAATCATTTGAGGATTCATTAAAGATACAGATGTGAAATTAATTGAAAACTGTTATAAAATGATTAGGGTTGCTTTATGTATTGTCATTATTTGATAAGTATAGAATGGTTTTGGTATTTGTTTAGAAGAAATTACTCACTTAAAGAATAGAGTAAAATAGTGTGAAAGTGAGGGTCTTCACAGCTTAAAATGTACTATTTTTATTTTCCCCTCATCTGAAGTCTCTCTCTCCTTTTTGGAAACTTCTGACCTTAGTGAAAACACAGAGTCGAATGCCATCAAAGATAAACTACTGAGTACAGATCAGCAAAGGAGCCTGTCAGTTTGGCAGACTATAAAGGGGAGCCTGTTCCAGACTCAGAGGCCTGGGGCAAAATGAAAGACAAAAAAAAGGAACAAAGGAAGCAGTTAGGGACAAGCCTGGACGGGCCAAAGGAAAGAGCTGGGAAAAGAGGAAAGCATGTTGGTGAAGCCCAGTGGTCGCTCATTCCATGGGAGGACACAGTGACTTAATCAGGGACATCATCATGGTTCTTAAAGCTTCTGCTGGTAAAGTGCTCCCTATAGACAGGGTTCCTTCCGACAACTAAAGTTTCCCACAATAATCAGGTACATGTGAGCTCCTCGTGCTTCTCGAGCCCTTGAGGAGCATTCTTCCACGTAGACTTCAATGTCTTGAACCAAAACTAAATTTACTAATGTTCTACACAGTTAATTTTCAAGGAGAGAAGTATCTTCCAGCTGTCTGAGAATGAGCTCACCCTGCAGAACAGAAATGGCCAAAACTGTCCAAAGCTGTAGGAGCAGGAAGTCTTGACCAGAACAAGGAAGAAAGGAAAGAGCTGTATTTCCCACTGCGACTAAAGTTCCTTAGACTTACAGGTACACAGGCAGTCAGTTTTCTACTTAGGCACAGAGCTGGGAAGTCATTGTGTTGGGTAGTTAGATAAGAAGGAATAAAATAAGACTAGGCAGAAGAAGGAAGGAAGGAAGGAAGGAAGGAAGGAAGGAAGGAAGGAAGGAAGGGAGGGAGGGAGGGAGGGAAGGAGGGAGGGAGGGAGAAAGACAGCAAAGCCTTCCTGAAAGGAAAGACAGACCCTGCCCAGCTGTGGTCAGACTTCTGGCCTATCACATTGCAGCTTTAGCTTTCCCACACGATACAATCCTGTGCAGCCACAATGAGCTGCAGTGGGAAACCCGAAATCAACATACATAAAAAGGAGTAGATTTTCTGGGGGGTTTTAAAAGCCCATGTGGCAGGGGCATTCTCTCTGGATCTCCCTCTTTGCATGTACTCTCCCCTTGAGACCGCTTCTAGACCCTCCTGTGGAATTTACCCAATAAACTTTCTCATGGCTACCTAATGGCATGAAGTCTTTCTTTGGTGGACAAGAATCGAAGTTTAACTCATGGCCCTATAACAATTGTAGATTCAATCAGCATGACTTCCAAACACACTCTCAACACATCCACACTCAGCCTGAACACTGCCCTTCTAGAGCCTATCAGTGGTTTACTTTCACCCCATTTTATAAATATCATCCACTTACACAAAGTTTAGAGGGTAGAAAGGCAGTGCAACACAATCCATGTGAGAATGGAGTCAACAAAAGCAACAACAACAAAAACGGAGATGATAGTAGGAGACCTAATATTCATGGCACTGGTCCGTCTTCAGATCCATCCATGTTCCAAGCCAAATTATCTCTGATCTTTTAAGTTCTAAGCCAGTGCATTTCTTTCTCTGCTTAAATCCTAATTAGACTGTCAGTCAATCTATGTTACATTTCCTATCACTTATCACTAAGCAGTATCGCATGACTACAACCTGCCCCTCTGAACTCTTTCTTCCTTTATCAAGGGGAAAGAGAACGCAATTCCCTGATGCCTTGGGCAGAGGCAGGCAATGGGTCTCCCTTCCACAGAGTTTCAGGAAACACATTAATAATCACTTGGCCCTCACCGTATTGCCTTGGAAATCTCCACGTATGCCTTTTACACAACTAAAAATAATTAGAGGAAATAAAAGTTGTTTTATTTCAAAATAGATAAGTCATTATTTTGATTTGACCTCACAAGTGATATAGAACTATATCTCTGCCCACAAACATGACTCAACTCCCCCCCTAAACCCACCTCATTTCCATTCTGTCTGATCTCTCTACCAAGAGTCTGTGGGGCTACCATTGTTCTACTACTAAGCTACCAGGTTTATACTAATGACAACAGTCATATAAACAGACTTCAAGTCTTCCCCCAAAGTATTTTTATTCCTATTCTTTTTCTACAAGTTTTTAAGAATTTATTGGTGGATTGTCATTGTACATGACAGTGAGATTCACAGTGATGCATTCATATATACATATTATATAAATATATACATCTAAATATAGATTGTTTAGTCCGTTTCCTTCACTATACCTTTCTTTTCCCTCCCTGGATCCACTTTCACTACTCTACCGGTCTCTTTCCTCATTTCTACAAGGACACTTTTTTCTCTGTAGTTTCCACATATAAATATAAATATATATATATATACATATATACACACGTATATATGTACATATACGTGTGTATATATGTATATATATACATACACGTATATATGTGTATATATATATGAGATTCTTGATTTTCTGAGTCTAACTGACCGCATTTAGCATAATGTTGTCTAATTCCATGCACTTTTTCCGCAAATGACATAATTTTGTTCTTCTTTGGGGCTGAGTAAAACTCCATTGTCTATATATGCTACATTTTTTTTTATCTGTTCATCTGTTGACAGATACATAGGTTGTGGCTAGGTACTCATAGCTATAAACTTTTCTGCATGTTTCTCTCTAGAGATTTTAATTTCAAATCTAAGTTGGAGTCTTTAATCCATTTTGTGTTTGTTTTGGGGTGTGATGTGAGATCATGGTCTAGTTTTATTCTCTCACAAGCAAATATCCAGTTTTTTCTATATCATTTGTGTAGAAAGCTATTCTCGACTCCCTGTGTGTTCTTGGCATCCTCATATAAGGCCATTGAGACCCTTATTGTATGGGTTTATTTCTGGGTTCTGTTCTATCCCATTGTTCTATGTGCCTATCTTTATGCCAGTACCATACTTTTTGCTTGCTATAGCTTTGTAGTATGGTTTAAAAGCATTCAGTACAAGACCTCCAGCTTTGTGGAATATAAACACACACACACACACACACACACACACACACACACACACACACACAGATACACAGTGTAGTGACCAGAATGAGGACGAGCAGTCATGGAAAGACATGCATCCAAAGGTACAATTATGTAGTTACGAAGAAATCTAAAGTCTAAAATATAATATGAAGCCCACAGTAAAAATATTGTGATACATTCTGGTAATTTACCAAGATAGTAGATTTCAAAAAATCTTACCACAAGAAAAAAAGGGAAATAGCCGGGCGTGGTGGCGCACGCTTGTAATCCCAGCATTCGGGAGGCTGAAACCGGAGGATCCGGGTTCGCGGCCAGCCTCAGCTACCTAGTGAGACACTCCGCAACTTAGTGAGACGCGGTTTCAAAATAAAGAATAAAAAATAGGGCTGGGGGTGTAGCTCTGAGGTAGAATGCCCCTGAGTTCAATCCCCAGTACCGCAAAAAAAAAAAAAAAAGAAAAGAAAAAGAAAAAGAAAAAAAGGGAAATAGAAATAATTGTACAAGATGATGAATATGTTAATTTCCTTGACTATAGTAATTACTTCACTATAAGCATATCAAAACAGCATGTTATACATCTAAAATATATACAATACATTTTAATGTGTCAAAGATATTTTTAAAAATGAAAAAAATCAAACTCCTAGAATAAAATATAGCCATAAGTCTTTGTAACCTTAGAATGTCCAAGAGTTTCTTAGGTATGATAAAAAAGCATAAGAAACTAAAGAAAATATAGATAGTATATTTGATGGAAATTAAAATGGTTTGATCATCAGATGATATTATCATATATGCAAAAAAAACCTCATGAAAACCACAAAAGACTCTCCCTGACACCTGCTAGGATGGCTGTAGGAAATAAAACAGCAAATTTGGGAGATGTTGTGGAGAAATAGTATTTTTGATATCTTACTGATAGTATGCTAAGTGGTATAACAGTATAGAAAAGAGCTTGGTGTTTCTCAAAAAATTCAGCAGAGTTACCATATACCCAGTTATTCTGTTTCTTATACATAAGAGAATTGAAATCATGTTTTCAGATAAAACTTCAATATAAATGTTCACAGCAGTATTAAACATTATTGCCAAATGGTGACAATAACCCACCAGTTAAGGAATACATAAGTAAAATATGCTATATCCATACACTGGAATATCATTCAGTCACAAAAAAGAATATATTATTCACACACATTTCAACATCCTTTGTGTTGCCCCAAACCTAGGACCTCTTGTATGCCAGCCCATTCCTCTACCACTGAGCTCACCTCTAAGTCTTGGAAAGCATTCCCTTTCAAGCAGATTTGACCTTCTACCCATGGGCTCTGCTCCTTTTGGTCAAATTCACCTATAGTGCTACAGCTGTTGTTGGTTCTCAGTCTCGCTCCTTTCTTTCCTCTTTAGGCTGAGACTGTTACAACTCCCCATTGTGGTCTGTACTTTGGTGTTTTTCCATTCCCTTAGCCTTGGATATCGTCTTTAAATATTCTTTTGTGAAGACTTTGTTATCATGTGAAACCATAAAAAACTTTCAAGAGTGGCATTTATTCTATACAATGGGAGGGGGACAGATCCTAGTTTCCTTGAACTATAGTGTTATTTGGTAACTACTTTATGCCATCAAATGCATTAAATTGCAAATATACCTTTGCTATATTATACACTAAGAATTAAAACTCCTCCATCACCGAAATTTCTGGTAACACATTCATACATGCACATATAATTGGTCTGCTCCCTTCCTCATATGAGCCCTTTTGCTGTTCCGCTTCACTCCTCCCTCCCCCACTCGATACCCTTCCCCTAATCTACTTGTCTCTCTCCTCATTTTCTTTTTTTTTTTTTTTTTTTTTTTTTTTTGCGGTACTGGGGATTGAACTCAGGGGCAATCTACCTCCGAGCTATACCCCCAGCCCTATTTTTTATTCTTTATTTTGAAACCGAGTCTCACTAAGTTGCAGAGTGCCTCACTAGGTAGCTGAGGCTGGCCGCGAACCCGGATCCTCCGGTCTCAGCCTCCCGAATGCTGGGATTACAAGCGTGCACCACCACGCCCGGCATCTCTCCTCATTTTCATGAGGTCTTTTTTCTCCTTTTATTTCTCTCTAGCTTCCACATGTAATAGAAAACATGTGAGCCTTAGTCTTCCGAGACTGGCTGATCTTACTTAGCATGATGTTCTCCAGTTCTATTTTCCTGAGAAGTATAGTTTTGTTCTTCTTCATGGCTGAGTAAAATTTCATTGTATGTATATACCACATTTTCTTTATCGATTCATCTGTTGATGAACACCTAGGTTGGTTCCATAACCTGGCTACTGTGAATTGTGGGGCTATAACCATGGGTATGTATATATCACTACAGTGTTTTGACTTTAATTCTTTTGGAAAGATACTGAGGAGTGGTGTAGCTGAGTCTTAAGTTGGTTCTATTCCTAGTCTGTGTGTGTGTGTGTGTGTGTGTGTGTGTGTGTGATACAGGGGATTGAACCCAGGGGCATTCCACCTCCAAGCTACACCCCCAGCCCTATTTTTCATTTTTTATTTCGAAACAGGGTCTTATTAAGTTGTGGAGATCCTCACTAAGTACCTGAGGCTGGCTGGGAACCTGCAATCCTCCTGTCTCAGTCTTCCAAGCACTGGGATTACTAGTGTGTGCCACCACACCTGGCTTATTCCTAGACTTTTGAGGAAATTCATATTGATTTTCATAGTAGTTATACAAATTTATAATCCTATAGGGTTTATACATTTTTAAATTTAGGTGTATGTCTCAATAGAGTCATGAGACCTTGGTGGAAATGAGTTATCTTATTTTACCAAGTATATCTCCCCATTTCTTAAGAACAATATCCTGATAATGTTGCATGAAACAATTTCAATCCTGTTCTGATTCTATGAGACTTGGAGAAGACCTGTGACCTTTGACTAATCAGCATCTTCCACACATAACCACTATTTTTAGATCATGAAAAGCATGTGAGCAGTTCAGCCCAATTGAAGTTAATCCCATCACTTTTGCTGGGAAACACCTCTAGGAAGCACTCTGAAGGACTGAAGTGTGCACATGAGGGTGCTGGAAGGCATTTTTCCACCATGGAGGGAGAGTTTGAGTGAGAATGGAACCAACACTAAGGTGATAGTGGGAGACCTAATACTCATGGCATTGTTTCAATCTTTAGATCCATCTGTGCCCAAAACCAAACTATCTCTGATTTTTTTTTTTTTTTTTTTTTGCTTCTAAGCTGGTGTATTTCTCTTTTGGCTTAATTCTGCATTAGACTTTCAGCCAATCTAGGTTGGATTTTCTGTCATTTGCTACAAAATATATTGTTTTAAAATCTTTTTTCCTGTGCCAAGACATCCCACCTAGGACTTTATCAGCAATGTTCTCACTTTGTCACTTAAAGTTATGCCTGAAAATCAGGTGAAATGGTCTGAACACTAACAAATTCATTGCTAACCAAACTCTAGCTTCCAATAAACAGAGAAAGTTGGATCATAATGAAAGCACAATGAAAATCATTTCCAATGTGAATAATCTTTGGGACAACTCCATTCTACTTCACTCCAGAGACAGACAAGAGTCTCCTCTTATTTTCTCTCATAGTTTAGCCAAAACACAACAGAACAAGACTTTGAAGTGAAGACTACTACAGAAAATAATTCCAATAAATAAGAGTCGAACAAGAAAACGAATATTAGCTGGATCTTTGTAAATCACCACTTGAGTGTTTACTAAGTGTTGGAGTTCGGTTTGATTATAATGGGTGAAGAATTTCCATGTGGTAAAAGTGAGACGAGGGTAGCCAAGAAGCAATTGGAAGTCGCACAGCTCTGTTCTTGGCTTTCCAATGGGTGTGGAAAAAGCAGACAGAACTAAAAACACAACAGGAACTCTGGCCCGGTTCTTAAATATTAGCATAGAAGGGTGTGCTTTCTGTGTAGAGGGGTGTCAGCAAGTAAACCAAGAGAAGAAATACTTGGGGAGAAGAAAGGTGGGTGGGGAAGGAGGACCTTTCACTATAGTTCTCCAGTGTCAAGGGGGCTGGATGAGCGTCAACAATGATCCTCTAAGAATGGTTCTATTTCCTGGATCTGGGCCAGTTACTCAGAGCAGATGTGAAACGTTTGCTGTGATTAGGAAATATTTCACATGTGAGACTGTGAATTCTACAATCCTCAACTTGGCCAAGAAGACTTAATAAATGGTGAAATTTTACATCTTTAGGGAGGAGAGACTTTTTAAAAAAGTGTTGGTTAAAATAAACACCAAATTCCCAAAGAAAGACCAAACTCTGATGATGTACAGCACTGATCATTTTATTACTGTGGAAAAATGTACTCAGTGCAGCACACTTCATCCTTTTGTTCATTTTCTCAATCTCCCATTATAAGTGGCATATGATACTCATCCTCACTGAATTTTCTTTTGATGAATAAAAACTACACTAGCAAAAAATGTCTTTGTTGGTACATAGTATAGGAAGAAATAACTTGCTATCACACAAAAAGACAACAATTTTCTCTTACAAATGAAATTAAGTGTAATTTGATTAGATTGTTTTCAGTATAGTTGCTTTAGATCATTATGGCATATTAATAAATATACTAGCCAAGTGTGATGGTGTATACCTGTAATCCCATTACTTAAGAGGCTGAGACAGAAGGACAGCAGGTTCAAAGCTAGCCTCAGCAATGTAGCAAGACTCTCAACAACCTAGTGATACCCTGTTTCAAAGAAAGAAAGAAATAAAAAGGGCTGGAAGTATAGCTTGGGGGTAGAATGTCCCAAGTAGTTCACTCCCCAGTACCAAAAAGCAAAACAAAACAAAGTATTTAATTTATGTCTTGTTGGATGGCCATATGATTAAATAAGCAAATCAAATTAACTCAAGCATTCTATTATGATGAAAAATTATAGTGTATCCTACAGAATATAAAGATAAGAGGTAAGTGAAGGCTTCAGGGAAGAAGTTCTATTTAAACCCAGTCTCAAAAGATAAATAGGAACAATCCAGGCATAAAGTAAAACATAAATGTTCCAGGCCACAGGAGCATTATGTATAAGTGCATGGGGACTAAGAAAGAAAATGGTACTTGACCTTAAAAGATAACATAGAGGGATGTAATCGAGAGGGGGAGTGAAGAAGTGAATGAGCTTTACAATGTAAATGGGAAGATCCTTATGTAAGTATCTTAGAAACAATTCAGGAGGGCTTAGATCGCATCACATAAAATATAGAAAACACTAGAGGCTATAAGCAACTGAGCAAAGTGACCATGTTTGTGCTTTGGAGTGGGAGCAGTCTCAGCAGTGAGATATTACTGGAGAGGATCAAGACTAGAACGAAAAGATCATAGTAGTTGGGAAATTTGTGCCCCCTGTGTTGGCAGTAGACAAGAAGAAAAGAAGAAGAATGTGAAAATCACTCAAGAGGTGGACTTGAAAGATTTGTGTCTGATTAGATATTGGCAGTGAACAAGAAGGAAGAATCTTGGCTGATAGTCGTGTACTCAGTTTGGGTCTCAAGGGATACACAATAGGGATTACAGGACAAGTAGTAGGATGAGAAAGACATTGAAAAATGAAGTTGAGTTCCCTGCAGGGCATAAGTATCTCTTATTTCACTGGACATTTAAATGAAGCATTTGGATACATAAGTCTATAACATGAGACAGGGACTGAAGTTCTTATATAGCTTTGGATACAATTCATTCATGGGCCACAATCCAACCTAAAATGGTTGAGATCAACCAAAGAGTATATGAAGAATCATATGAGAAGATACGGCTGAAACCAACACTGAGAAGTAACAACCGAAGAAATTATAAAGAAGACAGGAAAAAATGGTCAGAGGTAGAGTTGGTAATTTTAGGCTACTAATGCTGAATTGGATGTTCAAATAAATTATACAAATTGTATGTTGTTGAAAGTTGTTTACGGTTTACATACAATTGTCTTGGCATCTAAAAAAGAACACATTATTTAAATCCTAACTTTAGAATACAGCTAATATTTATTGTCTTTTAGAGTATTTTGAGATAAAAGTAATCTCAAATGATGAATATATTTATAACTATTTTGTTTCTAATTCTTGAATACAGTGACAGACATACACAATCATTTCACCTTTATATCTGAAGTACATGAAATATAAGTGTCTGGTATCCTATCTTGCAAAGATGGCTTTCATCTGACAAAAAAAAATCACATTGAAACACTACAAAAATAGACCATTATCTTATACCATATCCCAGCCTCCTCCCCACTTGTTTTTTTTTTTTTTTTTTTTTTTTTTGCGGTACTGGGGATTGAACTCCGGGGCATTCTTATTCTTTATTTTGAAACCGAGTCTCACTAAGTTGCGGAGTGCCTCACTAGGTAGCTGAGGCGGGCCGCGAACCCGGATCCTCCGGTCTCAGCCTCCCGAATGCTGCCCACTTGTTTTTTTAAACAGCAACCTGGAAACTGTCTGAACAGCTAAACAATTATTTAAAAGGATCACATTTAATCCAACTAATATGTAAATACATCCAGAAAAATCAAACACACACACAGATACACCAACAATATTTTTCCCTCCCAAAATTGAACATGCTCAGTTTTCCTATGGTCACAACAGTGAGTTTCTAACTTTTGGAAACCATTGTGCCCTTGCCCATCTGATTTTCTGACTAAGCAGCCTTCTGGAGTTGATTTCATCAGCGGCTGGTGAAGCGTGACTCCTTTTTTTTTTTTTTTTTTAATAAGCTTTTCTTCTTAAAACAACATTTTGATGAGCTAAGCATAAATTAATCAGAAACATATGGATTAAATTGACTTCAAAATACATATGGGTTTAAGAAATAAGAAAAGTACTTGGGGCAAAAACACACTTACGGTTTTATAAGCCCAATATGTTAGAAAACTGTAGCAAGAGGATTCCAAAGTATGACCTCCCCTTATCTCGCTCATGGTCAGCAAAGTCTTCGCTATCTTCTCACAGAAAGAGGAAGTCAAGAAACAGATGGGCACCGTGAGACTGCTGGGCCCCACAGTCCACGTTCCAAGGCCAGACCTAGGGCCTCAGTCTGTCTGGCTGCTGACTCTGAGGGAAAGTGGGGTCCTCCAAGAGACATCTCCTGGTTTCTGGAATAATGGAGTCTATCACCAGGCATCTAGGTTTATGCTTTCCTTTGAAGACAAAACTTCTTCATTATGCACTTCATCCTGAACAATTCTGCCCCAGTATAATTTCTTGTCGCCTCCAAATCAACATGTAAATATCACTAATTCATCATCCCCTTCTTACTTTCCTACCTCCAGGTCTTCTGGGCACAAAACTTTGGGACCATCTTTGACTCATTTGTCCTCTTAACCCTTTATATTCCATAGTCATTCATCCTTGTAGAGGTAGCGTTTGAAATCCATATCTTCTTTACCCTGACTGCTATCACCCTCATCTAGCCCAGTCACCTCTTGCCTGGATGTCAAGAGCAGGCTCCAAGCTGAGCTTGCTGGTCCCAGCATTCCATCTAACCTCTAGGCCACCCAGCATACAATGATCAGCCCAGTTCTCTTCAGCCCATCTTTTCATCTCTCCTTTTACATTTACTATATGTCTGTGTTAAACTCGTTTGTTGTATGCCAATTTTCTATATCACATAAATATATACTACCTTACCAAGCATGTTTTCCATTATTTCTCTGTGCTGGCCCCTCCCAAAGCTTGGCAACAGCTGTATGCTTACGTATAGTTTCATTCCAATTTATGCTTTCCAAAAGCATTGCCTGAATATTGATTTCCTCATTTTTCTTTTCACTCCTACTTTTCTATGCCATGGCATTTACATCATGCAATGTAGGAAACCTCACTTATGTGAGATTTAAATGAATATTCAAATCATAAAAAATCAGTTATAGAAAAGAATAGAAGGAAGAAGAGCTTGTACAAAGACTCGGTGATGATGTATGAATGGGGAAGGAACACTTTGTATATTTAAGAAATTATAAATAAATAAATTATGTGTAAGAAAGTGTAAATGACCACTATGACTGACATGTATCTTAAAAGGAGCAAATGGGCTTGGGTTTGCTCAGTGGTAGAGAGCTTGCCTAACATGTGTAAGTCCCCGAGTTCAATCCCCAGCACAGCCTAAAACAACCAGAACAAATAAAGGTTTTATGTTTCTATCACTCTGAATCTCATTATAATATATAATTACAATGTACCAATAAAAGTATATTTTTAAAAGAAAGAAGCAAATGGGTGTGCAATCAGGTTGAACAAAAGGCAGGGACTAGATCAGAGAGGTCAGATTTTATTCTAGATTAAGGAGCAGATTCTATTCTGGATTAAGCTAAAGCAAGGTTATGGACATTCAAGAGAAAGAGGTCATTTACTAGAAGATAACTCTTGATGCTCTGTGAAGAATGAATGGTAGTAGACAGGAATGACAGTGAAGACACCAGAGTAAAGGTTATTTCAATGAAACTCAAGAGAAATAAAGGTGAATCAGAATTGGTTGTAACAATAAGGACAGAAAGAAATTTTAAATATTCTGGAAGGAAAACTGATAGGATATACTTGTGAGTTGGCTAGGAGATGTGTAGGAAAGTGACACATCAGGGATTATTACTGTATTTCAAGATCAAGGAATCGAGAACATTTCCTAAAATAGAAAAGACTGTAAATAGGAGAGAGTAGGTTCATTGAATTGAGATTTTAGTTTGGGTTTAGCTCCAGGGAAAAGGTAGATTAAGTAGTTATGGTTGTTTTCCACCCTCTTAAAAGCAGAATGACATGTAGAAAGTATTTTTAAATCCACTTAAAAGCATTGGAAATCTATCAGGGCCCTGAGGATTTACAGGATCATCATCTCAGAAAAGAGGAAAGCTCAAAGAAAGAATCATTTTGCCTTTTGGGGGGGGCATGGGCATCTTTCTTGTAGTGGTGGGACTAGAACCCATGGTGTTTGCAATGCTAGGCACACACACTACCTTTAAGCTACATGCCTTGTTCCAAGGTTTTTGCCTATTTTCAAAGTATAAAATAAAAGGATGAACAGCTGATTAAAGATTTTTCTAGATTCATACTAATTAAGATTCTTGGTAAACATCCTGGTATTTTAGATGCTACCTCAAACATAACTAAGAAAAAATTGAACAGGAAGTATTTCAGACTTCATAGAGTCTGGGCCCAAATTCAAATCATGTCAATATCCAATTGGATTAAGGTAATACAAGATTGTTATCAACTTTCCTTTAGCTGCATACTAGAAACAACAAGAAATTCTCTCTGGAGAAAGATCAAATTCAGCTAGGGCTTCAAAATGCCTCTAGAGATTAACAGACACAATTCTGCAGTATTAAACAAAAATTAATAAAATAAACTGAATGCCAAAAATAAGATGGCCAAAAAAATGACCAAAAACAAGAGAAAAATACCTATATGGTACAGACTCAGAGGGTATCTTAAATATGAAGACATAAGACATAAAAATAAATATGAATTAAAAGTCAGAATAAAAAAGAAAAATTTTAGCATACAACAAAATAAACAAAGAAGTTGATTTAACCGAAGGGGATGGACGGGGGGGGGGGCATCCTAAGGCACATGATGTACTTACACGATTATATCAAGGTCACTCACTGAACTGAACTTGAGAGGGAGGGAGGGCGAGGGAGCGGGGTGGGAATTGGGGAAGGGATCAGATGAGAAATGTGTACACATTTGTCTCTATCAATTCGTACCTAACAAAGATGTATACATACAAAGCACGAACTATTACAATAAAAAAAATTAAATGAAAATTGTTTAACTGGAAAAATACAGAAACAGATATTAAGAACTCAATGAATTATTTTCATAGCACTATAATCATTTGAAGAGATAATTAGTGAAATGAAACATAGATCAGCAAGAAATACATGTATTGGAACTTCAAAAGACAAATTTATGAGTGCAATAAATAATGTAAAAATCATATGAGAGATAGTGAAAGGTTCTAGCATATAAGTAATTAAATTCCAGAAGGAAAGGAAAGAGAAAATGCAACAGGAAAAAAAAAAAACATTTTAAAGACAATAGCTTTATTTGTGTGTATGTGTGTGTGTGTGTGTGTTACTAGGGATTGAACCCAGGGGCCTTCTACCACCAGGCTACATCCCCAGCTCTATTTTATTTTGAAACAGGGTCTCACTAAGTTGTGGAGGGCCTCACTAAGTTGCTGGTGCTGGCGCTGGCACTGGCTGCAAACCTGTGATTCTCCTATCTCAGCTTCCCAAATACTGGGATTACAAGCATGTATTGCCATGCCCTGCTGCCAGGGAACTTTCTAAAGTGCCCAAAGTCATGACGTCACAAAATCAAGACACATAAAATACTAGCAAACAAATCCAGAGACGCAAAAATAGGACAATTAATCAGGACTAACAATGGAAAGTTCATTTAACATTTAAAAGTTAACCTATATCATTTTACATATTAATAGAATAAAAATAAAATAATATAGTATTTTAATAGATGTGGAAATAAATTTTGATACAAATAGCTACAGATAATGATGAAAACTCTTAGTTAATAAGCACACCAAAATTTTAGAAAGTTAGAGCAGACTTATACATGATTAGGAAACTTGATCTCATTGTGTTAAACTGCAGATATCACATGTTTTTTCAAATATTTAGAGAACATTTCCAAAATGAGCATATGTTAGGCTATATGGAAAACATCATTAGTTTAAAAGAACTAAAAAAAAAATACAGAGGATATCTTCTGACCAAATGAAAATAATATCCAAAAGATAAATAAATAATCTATTTTGAAATTAAGTAATACATCTCTAACCAACCCATGGGTTAAAAGAAGCAACTATGAAAATTTGAAAATATTTTGGATAGTATTATATGAAGATACTACATATGAAACTTATGAGACTTAACTAAAATCTTGCCAAAAAGGATATTTAAAGCTTTAAATGCATATGGTAGAACAACAGAGTGGCTGAAAATAATCTAAGTATTCATATTAAAAAGTTAAAAAAAGAACAGCATCATGAACCCAAAGAAAGCAGAAAAATAAAATAAGCCTAAAACTGAAAATTAACAAAATAAATACAAATATTTGGCTCTAAAGAGACAAATAATGGCTCTTTAGAATGAGTACTAAAGCAAACCCCTGGAAGGAATGATGAGGAAGAGGAAGATAGAGATGGATAATGAAAATAATTAATTTCAGTAATGAAATGAACATCACTAAAGATCGTACTGACAAATAATAAGAGAATATGATTAACTTTGTGGCAATGCATTAAAATGAAGGGGGAAGAAAGCGGTTGTTGGGGGGGAACTTGAAGAAAATACTTGAATTGACACCATGTTCATACACAGTTACCAGTGCCATCTCAAAATCATGACAGGGAAGGGGAAAGAGTTGGCTAGGAGCTAGAGAAGCTCACCAAATGCAGTGTGCATGTCTGTCTCTATGGCTTCATATGTGGTTACAGTGCGCCAACAGAAAAATTTTAAAAGGGGTAAAATTATTATACATCCAGAAGTAAACACATCTCAAAACCATCAAAAGGAATAATAGAAAATGTTTTGGCAAATGAAATATAGGTTGATAAGAAAGTGCAGTGCTTCGGAAGCTGAGCCAGAAGGACCACAGTTTGAGGCCAGCTTCAGCAACCTAGAAAGATCCTCAGCAACATAGAAAGACCTTGTTTCAAAACAAAATAGGGCTGGGGAGGGGATTTAGCTCAGAGGTAAAATGCTTCTGGGTTCAACTCCCAGTACAAGAGGAAGGAAGGGAGGGAGGGAGAGAAAGAGGGAAGGAAGGAAGGAAAGAAGGAAGGAAGTTAAGGAAAGGAGAGAGGGAGGGAGGGAGGGAGAAGGGATTGCAAGCAAGCACTGAGATTTGTAAGAATGTATTGTAGTCTTCCCAGTCTCCTAATCACCCAGAAACAGAATCAAAGAACCTCCCATGGACTGCAAACCCTAAATGACTCCTCCTGGGTCTTTGCCTTTACTTTTCAGAAACAGCTGCACAACCATGAGCAGGAAAATTCATTGCCTCTTCCTTACTCATAGGTAAAAAGACTTTGAAACCATGGCCCTCAAGACTCATGAAAATAATTGAATACTAGAGTCATTAGTAAATTTCAATACCAAGTTCCCAGAACACTCTAGGGAATCTCATGCAATTCTCAAAGTGTGGGATGGATCTATATATGCCAAGAACTCAGAGTTTCCCCAGTGAATCTAACAGTGAAGTCATTAGAACGCCCCCCACAGAGAACCTCAGAAGTCAGATTACGATTTTTATCTAGAAACCAAAAAATAATAAATAACACCTAAACACCATAGTTACTAAGATTCCAGTCAAATTTTGAGTTCTGTCTATATCCCCAAGATCTAGCAAAGTGCCTTGCATGCAGTAAGCACTGATTGGCACCTCATCGGTTGGGCATCACAGATCAGTGAGCAGAAATGTAAGCTAAGGAGCTTTGAAGACAGCCAATATGGTCTCAAAACTACAAATCTAAAATCAAGTTAGGCTTCAACTTGTAATATCATTACATAGTTTACTAAGTTTTGAACAAAATAAAACTAATCATATTTTCACTGCCAGAAGTAATACATCTGTTTCCTCACAAAGAGCTAACTTGTCTTGAAGTTCATGTTCTGCCAATTTACGAGATTTAGGTTAATATAGTTTCATTTAAACTGCTGAGTATACTCAACTGAGCTCAGAAATCTTTCAAACTCTATTTTTTTCAGACCCCAGACAACATACTAAATTCAAGACTATCATCATTTCTTGCTCCACCCAGACAAATGAGACAATCCTTTCCATAGTTAAAAAAAAACAAAAAACAAAAAACAGGAGTGGAAAGAAGAGTCCATAAAAGTTAGCCCAATTAAGATACGTGGGCATGAATAAAATTGGCAGTAGAGAAACTAGCATGAACTTTTATGCCATATCTTTTGAAGGACTTGTGCTACCATAGCTTTGCCACTTGTGAACAATGTAGTCATTGCTGGTCTGTGGCACTGAGTACACTTTATAGCACCCAAACACCATCAGTTTCTATGTTTACCTTATATCTGCCAACAACCCATGTTCTCACATTTTCTGTGTAAAAGAGCTCTGTGTGGGCCAGATTTAATTTAATGCAGAAATACTATATGTCACTTCCAATAAAGGCAAGAAGGAAAGAGAGATTCACACACTAATTTATCAAGGATGGCAGCTCATGCTGGTGTTTGGAGTAGTTTGAAGGTATTGTTTTGTTTACAAAGCCATCAATTTCACCCTCAAGTTCAAAGGAAGGTGTATGAGATTGATTAGAATGGCCTCATAAATCTGTTTTCCAAATAGGAAACATATGCCTCTGTGGAGTAAGCTTTTCATTCCCAGCTACAAGTGAATTTGAAAACAGTGTAACTCAAGAAGGGGAATATACTGTGTAGTCTTTCTTTGCACATTACTGTTCTAAAGTAGGTCTTGAACCATTTTCTGATGACCAAGGTAAAATGCATACCAACCATGACCAAATGCTTTTCCCCAAGATGCGTGCCAAGGGGAACCTTGGACACCTTTATATTCAATCACCTATAGATTCCTCTAGATGCAGATACTAATGCCTGAAAGGATTATGTGATTAGACTCAAAACCACATGGCAAATCCACGGCCAAGTTGGAAAAATAATGATAGTCTCTCTTGATTTGTGATTTGGTGCTCAATATTATATCATGTTAGACATCAGAATATATTTCAAAAACTTCATTTAGTGAAGACGTTAGGGAAAAATAATCTACCAGAGTCAATGGTAACAAGGCTGAAAAAGTATAGAAATAATAGCCATTTCCCATTTAATGCAGACGAAATCCTTATTATGTGTGATTCAAGTTAATGTTTTTCTATAATTCATATATGACTCCAGGTACAAGTAAGATGGATTATCTCTTGATTCTCACTAGAGCACTTTCATTCTTTTCTATGTAAATATGTGAGAAGTAATAATCAAATTTAACAGAATTTTCTTATTCTAGCGAAATGCAAGAATGTTGTGAGTGTATACATTATAAAAATTAAAAAACTAACTTAGTCATGAAATAGTTTACCATACACTGTTTTCTGTATGCAGCTGATGTACATACACATAAAAATTGCAATGTTTTTACACAAAATGTGGTTTTTTGTTTGTTTGTTTTTGTTTTTGGTACTGGGGATTGAATCTAGAGGCATTCTAATTCGTTCTCTGAGCTACACCCCCCAGCTCTATTTTATTTATTTTTTAATTTTAAAACAGGTTCTTGCGAGGTTGCTGAGAGTCTTACTACTGGATGTGGCTGTACTAGAACCTGCAATCCTCCTGTCTCATCCTCCCAAGTACTGGGATTATGGGCTTCAGTCACCACACCCAGCATTGATTTTTTTTTTTAAATCAAAAACAATGATTTGGAGCATTAAATGTTTCAATACTGAATGGAAGAGTGCAGTTTCAGGCACCAGAAAATGGTCTATTGTTGATTGTCTTTCTTTTTATAGGGCCTTTTTTGGCCCATGTCTATTTTACAGGAGCAGCTTTAGGAATCTGAATCTCTCTCTAGATCTCTATGACATTATAGTTTACTAATAAACATCCTAAGATATTTTTATTGCATCATTACAGAAAAAAAGATTGGGGGCAAAGTAGACATCTAAAATAAAGCTTTGTTACTAGAAAACAGACAGTCTCCATCCTCATTCTGAGTAATGTCTGCCTCTATTCAGTTCAACAGCTCACAAAGAAAGTAATAGACAAAGACATGCCAGATGAAAAACATCACCCTCTACTAAAACTATACCTACTTAGTTAACCCAGAATCTATGCATCTGGAGCTTTACTTCTGGAAATGCTGGAAAGTATAGTACTACTTCATTTTAATGCCTTTGTTTTTTCACACTCAAAAGTTGCATAGAAATCCCTTTATTTTATAAATATCTTATGTTCAAAATTTGTTCACCTTTGCCAATGGAGACACGTTGGGCTTTCCCCAGTTAAGATCCTGTAGAGTTAATGATGAATCAAAAGCCAACTTTCCTTGGCACTTCCCCTACTGGACTCGGTCTTTGCCTTTGCCAGTACCCCCTGGCCCACACCGATGACATCACTCTGAGTCACACAGACCGTACACACAGGGCTCAGACAAAATAATGATGCTGCTGATGACAACACCACTGTTAATAACATGAAGCATCATCTGGCTCTGTATTTTAATAATTAAAATTTATCTGGTTCTTATTAAGCACAGACCATCTAGCATTAGACCACATGAGTTTTGCTTTCTTTGCCCTAGCTCTATCTTTAGTGTACATTCTTGGCTGATAAAAGAAGAGAAACCTTTTGAACATCTTCTAGCCTTGACTGATGTCTTCTAACTAAATGAACATGTCTAGGACTAACACAGCTCATGTTTGTCACCATTTCACCTTGGGACATGGAGAAATATCTGGATGACAAGTGATAAACTCTAGCTGCACAAGCCTTCTCTTAAGGATATGCTCAATTTATGTTTAATTTTGTCTGATAATTATGCAGCTGCAATGCTTTGCTGGGAAGTTTCGAGGAGTAACTGTGTTCCTTAGATTTTATGTCTACCTTATTTACATATCTACTTTCAAACTGGAAATTATATGGATATTTTCCAAAACTTCATACCTGTGCATACATGGAAGTACGTGGAGGATTATATGCAGTGTTCATCAAAGATTTAATGTAAGATTATTGCATTTAATAAGTGCAAATACAAGAAATTAATATTATGTCTGAGCAGAGGTACCAACTGAAAACTTGGTAGAAAAGCAAAACATTACAATGAACTCTATAGACAACATCATGGCTTAGGCCAATGATCCTGACAACTAAGCTCAGAAGTCAGCTGAGTATTTTGGAGGTTTCTACTAACACAGGGCAAATCACAGGCTCAATCCCTGTGAGATTCAACTGGTGCTTTGCAGACAAAAGTCTGTTACTTGGTCTTAAATCATGGTCCTCTGGAAATGCTAGTCTATCAAGTATAATTGCAAATCTATAGATATTGAATACAATTGATAAACTAATAAATTTCAGAATGCACATATAACTTAAGTGTACAGAACACAGAACTTAAAAAGCAGACATAGTTTTAAAATGTTGAAACTGCAATGTGACTAGGGAGTAGAGAATCAACAGGTGTTTCTCTTTAATTTTTTTTTTTTTTTTTTTTGCGGTACTGGGGATGGAACCCAGGGGCATTCTACCTGTGAGCTATACCCCCAGCCCTATTTTTTATTCTTTATTTTGAAACAGGGTCTCACTAAGTTGCGGAGGGCCTCACTAAGTAGCTGAGGCTGGCCGCGAACCCGGATTCTCCAGTCTCAGCCTCCCAAGTACTGGGATTACAAGCATGTGCCACCATGCCTGGCTTTTTAAAAATAATTTTAAAGATGTTTTCATTCTGTGTACATGTATCTCCCTAATAAAATAAAATTTATAAAATGCATCATGTATTGAAAGCATATACATGTCTATTATTGCTGGCTGAATGAAAGAATTGGGACAGCATAAAGCATGTAATATAACATTATAACATTTCCTCAGCATAATTAGATGAGAGAAAGTTTTCATTCTTTCACGCTTTCAGTCAACAATTAAGAAGCAATTGCTGTAAGACATGTATGGGTTAGGTATTGTTGAGTATGCAGATGAGCCCCTTTACCTAAAGACCCCACAATTGAGTAGGAAGAGAAAGATGTGTAAACAGCTTACTATAATACAAAAAATTAAAGTTTTGTAATAGAGATTTATTAGTAAGTATAAATATAGAGAGCCAGACATGGTGGCACACGCCTGTAATCCTAGGACTTGGGAGACTGAGACAGGAGGCAGGTTTGTGGCCAGCCTCAAAAATTTAGTGAGGCCCTTTGTAACTTAGTGAGACCTTGTTTGAAAATAAAAACTAAAACAGGGCTGGGGGTGTAGCTGGGAGATAGAATGCTCCTTGGTTCAACCCCCAGCAACACAACACACACACACACACATACACACACACAATTAATAAGTAAATAAATAAACATGTAAATAAATAAATAGAAAAGATCCATTAACATTAACTGGAAAAATCAAAACAAGCTTCATAGATAAAATAATAATCTGAATTCAGCCTTTAATAAGAATAACAATAATATCTAATATGTTATCATGTTTCCTATGTGATAGGGGCTAGAGAGTTTAGAGAGGAAAGGAAGGTATTTCAAAATGGGGGAATAAGAACCGAGCACAGAGGCACATGCCTGTAACCCCAGCACTTAGGAGATTGAGACAGGAGGAGCGCAAGTTAGCCTCAGCAAGTAGTGAGACTCTTATCAATCTAGCGAGACCCTGTTTCCAAATAAGAAATAAAATTGCACTGGGAATGTAGCTTAAAAGTAGACTGTCTCTGGGTTCAATTCCCAGTAACACACACACACACACACACACACACACACACACACACACACGCACAACCCCCCCCCCCCAATAATAGGAAGCAATGCAAAATACATGCAAGTTTATAACACTGTGTGCTTGAGTGGGATGGGAGAAGATGGGGCAGATAGGTCAGAAGGAAACCAATGGGGTTTCACATGCCATGCAAGGATACTAAGTCTTTTATTCTTAATGGTTCTTAGAGAAAACGAGCCTGGCTAGCCATGGTGACCCTTTGAAGAAAGGGTTAAAGAGTGAGAGCACAAGGTATCAGTTGGAAGTTGCTTCACTCAGAACAGAGAACACAAGGACGTGAACCGGGACATTGGCAGTGGGGAGGAAAGGGAAGGAGTACAGTAATTGGCAGTGTGTGGCAGTGGAAAAATCAATTAAACTTAGCCGCCAATTAAATGTGGGAGGTAAAAATAATAAAGGATCAAATACAAGAGGGTTTTGGTTTGGACAGTTGAATTAATATTGATGTCAGTAACTGGGAGAGAAAATAGAGAGAGAGAAATGGGATCATGGGGGGAGTGTAATTAATTCCATTTGGGACATCTGGGTTTCAGCCTCTATCAAAACAAGCAATGCAAAGGCTACCATTGACAAGTGGCAAATATTCCTGTTTATACAGAACAAAAACTTGAATCGTGATTTATTAAATTTCTATTTTGCGTAAAGTATTGGAAAAGGCTCTATGTGGTGGTAAAAGCAGCTTCGAGTATCTGACCATAGAGGCTTAATTATATAAGTACAAGTATAACGTAAATGCATGTAAATATAGCTAAGAACCATTCAGAGAGAATCTCCTGGTGACACAGAAGAGAAACGGGCAGGGTGGAGCAGAGTGGGGAAGGGGGAGAGCACCTGTGGAGGGCATGAAAGGGTTGCTGGGAAGGTGCTTCAGCGAGACCAGGAGCACCTGAAGGACTGGAGGAAACCTGAAGAACAGGAGAGGAGGGCAACTCAAGTTAACTTTTGAACAGTTTGAATGTCAAGCAAAGCCGTTGGGATTTGATTGAGGCAACGCTGTAGTGTGGATTTAGAATGGCCCCCAATGGCCTGTGCATTAGAGGCAGTCCTCAGCTTGGAGCTGTTGAGCAATGGTGGGACCTATGGGAAGTGGAGCGTAGTGGGAAGTCACTAGGGGCATGCGCTCATGGGGAGAGTGGGGCCCTGGCCTCTTCCTCTTTCTACCTTTTACTCTTTTAGTAGTTAGGAAGGGAGTGAGCAATTTTGACATGCTGACTCACCTCACAGTTAAAAGCAACAGAGTCAATCAATCATGCACTGAGACCTCCAAATCTGTGAGCCTAAAGCAATCTTTTCTCCTTATAAATTGATCATTTCAAGTATTTGATACAGCAATGGAAAGCTGACTAACACAGGCAGCAGAAGCCACCTTTGGAAGATTTTCTGACAAGCTACTAAAATGAACACAGTGTTCAAGTGGTTGTCTGCCCTTTTGAGATATACGCTTGCGAGCCGGGCGTGGTGGCGCACGCTTGTAATCCCAGCATTTGGGAGGCTGAAACCGGAGGATCTGGGTTCGAGGCCAGCCTCAGCTACCTAGTGAGGCACTCCATAACTTAGTGAGACCCGGTTTCAAAATAAAGAATAAAAAATAGGGCTGGGGGTGTAGCTCAGAGGTAGAATGCCCCTGAGTTCAATCCCCAGTACCGCAAAAAAAAAGAAATATACGCTTGCATTGCTTAAGCCCCTCTGCATTCTTTAAGCAAATCTTTAATGAGTAGCGATTAAGTACAAGGTGCTAAAGAGAAATACAAAATAAAATGAGAATTCAGTATCTTCTTGCAGGACTCAACATTCAAACAAGATATAACATGGAGTCATGAAAATAGACCTGAATTTGGAATAACAGAAGTTGTCTTTGCATTCTATCCTTAGCATTTTATAACTGTTAGTTCCAAATATTTTTTCTGTTATTTTATTATTTTATGTTATGCAATCTTAATAATTATTTTCTTTTTCTATTGCATTTGCCTTTTCCCTCTGTCTCTATCTCCTCTGCTTACATATCACAAAGTTGTAATTCTTAGTGTTTTAATAAAATAGAATTATATTGATATTTCTGTACATCTTGTTTTATCCCACAGGAAAAAAATTATTGAAAGCTCTCTGAGTCTACAACCAATTCATGTTTTAAATATTTCTCCTAATATATTTATTCAACAATTTCATTATGCCTTCATCTCTCTTAGAATTTTTGCCTTTATGTAAAAGCCATATTCAAATCCTTGACCATATAACTTTATTTACTCATTCTACTTTCTATGAAAAGATCATCAGAGTTGGAAATGCTGGGTTTTATCATTCTTTTTTTAATGAAAATTCTATCAATTTGCTTTCCAAAATGCCTGAAACATTTTATAAGACCATAGGAGAGTAGTGGTTCTTAAGGTTTTTCATGTATCATAATCACCTGCAAAGTTTATTAAAACAGTTTTCTAGATCTTGCCTCTAGAGATTATTCAACTACCTACATTCAGTGATGTTACTATTCTTAATTATTGACAGCATAAGAAGTATGCAATAATGTTTTTTTGTGATTTAATTTGAATCATTTCAAGCATTTGTTGGATCTTTGGATTCACTTTTCTATGTGTTATTTTTGTATAATTTGTCTACTTTAATTTTTTTTCTTGAAATGATTTCTCATAGAATATCAGCTATTTCCTTAGATCCCTCATGCATGCAAACATTTGGGGGGGTTTAACTGTCTCTTCACTTTGAATTTGAAATTCAATACTGTTTAAATATTACAACATCTTGTCTTGCCCCACTAAACGATAATAGTAAGCCAGGACCTATCTGTTTGATTCTATATCTGTCTCATCTAGCTCTTTGATTTTAGGCTCAAAATAAAAGATACAATTAGCCATTTTTCCACTTATCAGATACAGTCAAAATACTTGTGATATGAGAAAACATGTTATTGGTTCCCAAGTGTTTTGAAAGAAATTCTTCCATAGGGTTTTACAATTTTAACTGTTCCCATCACAAAGCAACTGCTGTTGATTATGGTATCCTATAAACTAATTCACAAGAGACATTTTCTCATATATGAATCCAGTCATTACCGCATCGAAAACATCATTTTGGACATAGTACATGCTCAACCAATGAATGTATGCTGTATTATTGATCTATGTCTATAATTTTATATATATACATAGAGGTTATGAATAAACCTATAGTATGTCAAATCTGTGTTTTATAAAATGAGGTTTACTGTATTCACATTTTAGAATTGGACAGCCTTTTCTTAGTAACACACCATGCATAAAGGATAGTTAGTCAGCTCTCCAATCTAAAGGGAATTTCCTCCAAATTCTCATTTCAAACCAAGAGCATACTGGGGAAAAATTCAAGACAGGGAGTCTGGGATCTCTGACTTTGAAACTTTGAAAGTGATTCAGATTGTGTTTTGTCTTCAGGGAAAAACAGGAACAGAGTTGGAGGCTTCAGCTTTCTCAGTCAAAATTCCCACCCCCAGGGTTGACCATCATTGAGTGATGGCTCCATATTATGACTCAAGTTCAGATGCTGCCAGTGGTTTGTGGCACAAATATCTAGTCACTGAGGGCAGAGCTCCCCAAACATCTGGGGACTTGTGGTTTAATTCAACACATACTTGTCTCTATCACTCTAAAATCACTTTATTTTGAAGTAACTGGTGAGCATTAATGAATATGCTTCCAGTATAAAAGTAGGAATGTCCATTTGGTTTGCTTTGCTTGTGACTTACTCTGTTTATAGTCTGGAATAAATTTAAGACCACCTGGGCCACCGTTTACAAGAGTAAATTCTTATAGACAAGTTTAAGTCAATTGCAAAGATGGCCAAAATACTCTGCAACTAGTCCCTTTGAGAGATGGAGTCTGTTCCCCTAATCTTTGAGTCTGAGTTGGTCTCTGCCACAAAACGCAACAGAAATGATGTTGAACAGGTGCCAAGCCTGGAGCAGAAGAGTCTGTATAGCTTCTGCTCCTGTACCCTCGAAAGGAGGGTAGCTTGCTGGATAGCTTGCTGGATGAGTTCACCCAGAAATATTTACTGTCCCAGGTGACAGACAGCTAGTCTCAGAAACAGAGCCACATTTCTAAATGACATTTGATCACAGATAAGCAAGTAAGCCCAGGAAAGGCCAATAAATTTGTCCAACTAGGCTCATCAAACTACTGGCCCTAGATTATTGAGCTAAGCAAATAATTTTGCTTTGGCCATTAAACCTAAGCTTAAGCCACTGAAGCAAAAGTCAATACATTTTGGTGTTGTTTGTTATATAGCAAAAGCTAACTGAAACACAAGTACATATATATTAATAAGGAGTGGTGAGAACGGTGATGAACTGAGAAATGCATGCCTATCTAAAGGAACGCAAAAACAGATTTAAAAAGAAAGACTACAAGCCATATGAAAGACTTCTGGAAGCTGCCTGCCAGCCAAGAGTGCCTGCCTTCTGAACAAGCCAATTCCCTTGTTCTTGCAAGTGAGGAAACTGGCCCAGAAAATGACTTACTTGAATTGCTATGCTAGCTCATGCCAGAACAAAAATAGGACCCAGATCTTCTGATACCTTATGTAGGAGTTTTTCTTCAAGAGTCTGGCTTTTTCTACCTGAAACAGGCATAGCTTGAAGATAAAAAGAAAAAGAAAAAAAAAAACACAACAGAACCAAGGTTGTCCAACTTTTTATCAGGGAGTCTTTAAGAATTCTTTTTGAGAAATTGTTTCAATGAGAAAGAATGAACTCTGTGATGTAATTTTGAGAAACAGTATTCTTAGAAATGTCATTTTGAACTTATCCTCTGTCCAGTGCACACAGTACTCTTGCTCATTAATTATATGTTTCGTATGTTCTGGAACCTGGAGAGAATAATAACATTCTCAAAGTCTTAAAATGGAGGGGAAATGGTCCTGTTTCCTAACTCTTTGAGAAGCTAACTCCCCTTGGGTTATGTAAGAAGATAATAAAACTCATATTGTGGGTCCTCTAAACACAGAATGCCACCTTTGGCAGATGTGCAGTCATTACCTTTAAAATGGGTATCATTGGTGATATACATCATTTTGCAAAGGATAAACAGATGTTTTGACAGGTAGCAGGCATTCAACTAAAAAAAACAAAACAAAACAAAACAAAAAAACCCCCCAGCAAATTAGAGAGTCAATTTTTGTTCAGTTCTGTTTCTATGATGTTAACATAAACCAAATAATTTCTCACACCCTGTGTTTATTTAGCATCTCTGTGGAATTTTACCCTTTTACCCATGATGAAAGCCTTTCTTGCACGAAGCCACCAAATAGGGGTTAGTAAATGAATGCGTTTAGTTTAAGCTGTCCCTTTTCCCATCTAGATTTCGCCCATCCTGCAAGGTGATGTTTTGCTCCATGAAATCCGAGTCAAAAAAATTAAAACAAAACTTAAAAATTCAACGTGGTATTGGCATCCTTCTGTGTGCTTAGCATCAGTGTACTGTAAAGACATTTAGAAATGCCTTTGGAATGGGGATGTGAGCAAGCACACCTATGTTTACGCTGGAGACATGGGGAGAACAGAGAAGGAAAATGGGGTGGCAGGCATGAAGCAGAGAAAAAGAGCTCAACCCAATTCCCATTACTTAATAGAACGCATTGTGAGGCCAGAGCCTCGTGGGAGCCAATCACCAGCTGACAAAATTAGATTCTGAATCATGCTTTGTAATTCTTTCTAGTGCCAGCCAGAGATGAGAGCCTTCCCTGGGAACTAGTTCCTCCCAGGACCTGCCTCCCACCCAGCAGTCCTTATCAGCTCCTAGCCAGCTGCCAACTCTTAAGGTTGCTGGACAGAGCATTTAATTCTCAAGGTTGTGTATTAATATTCAAATTCCTTCTTATCCATAGACTGTGACTTAAGCACCAACTTTTTTTTCCATCTCCACCCTCTTTCCTGCATGAATTTCCTTCCATAGATTTTACCCAGAAATCTTTGAATTGAATGGACTTTGAAAAGAGAACCATTTACAGAACTTGTCCCAAATCTGTTCCTCTGTATCACAGGCATATTCCCAGATCAGTGCTCCTGATTTCTAATCATAAAATTGAATCTTACTAAATATCTTTTAAAACACATTCCCACCCTTGAATTCTCTTTTCTCTTCTAACTGGTGTCTGAAATTGTTGGCAAGTAAATTCGAATTAGTTACAGTGGAAAACAGTTATCAGAATGCAGCCAGAGATCTCAGATTGCTTAGGATGGCCCTCGTTTTCACATGAATGCCATGAAGAGTGAAAAGATTAGGGGATTTATCAGGCAAAATGTCTCAAGTGATCTCTATGACAGAAATGTACCTGCATGTTTATTTGGAACCACACAGCTAAACAATGTGTGTTTTGAGATATATGAAGGCAATATGTGCTTTTTCATGACAAAACATTTTGATCTCAAAAATGAAGTAATTTAATAAAGCATGATGGGGTTTGGGTTTGGTCTTAATGAATACTAACATTCCTTAGATGCTTAATGTTGTATTCTACTTTGCATTTGTGGGAAAAGTCATAGCCCAACTAAAGTTCTATTCACTGAATTGAATAAATATTTATCAGTAGCAGGCAGAGAACAAGGTACTTGAAAGTATACAAAGATAGAGGGAAGATTCCTTATCTTATAGATATTTTATTACAATGAGTCAAATGGATTTTTTTCTAAAATCCAGATCATCCACTAGTTTTATGATTTTGAGAATATTGTTTAAACCTCCTATGATTCAGTTACCTGATCTGTAAAACAACTGGTATTGTAGACTTAATGAAACCAATACATATACAGTAGCCTTACCATAGTGTCCTGAATGCAGTAAACAACAAACTTGTATTATTTGCCATTCTAATACAAAAGATACATTTATCTTTCAGAAAACAGCAATTTTGCAACAGATGCTGGAGCTCAAACCAGGTTTTAGAAACATTATGAGGGCAATGGGATAAATTTTCTATTTATTCATGTATAAAGGGATCCTGTAGATACAAGCTTGTCCTTGTTTGAGATATAAGCCAGATAACTTGGCCCTCAGGGTTATGGGAACTGACCTAAACATGGCCTACTGCAGAGACAAGTTCATTCTCAATTTCCTACTTTTGATCAAAACTCATTCAATATGTGTATCATAGACTCAAGGTTCCAATTTCTTTCAAGTTAATATGATAAAATAAACCAAATAAGAATAGTATCTAAGATCAATGGTTCTGTATTTTCCCTCAAGAGTAATAAATGCCATTTTTAATGTTTTCCAGGAAGTTAACTTCAAGTCTACATACAGAATGATGGCAGGTAATTTAGGTACCTGCATGATCTTTTACCACAGGGAAGGATTGATGCTCCTGAAACCACACTGGGCTAAAGACATCCATTCCACTTTTATATTGTGGAAGTGATATCTCATTTTTTAAAATAGAAGCTAACATACACCGGGTGTGGTGGTGCACACTTGTAATCGCAGTACTTGGGAGGCTGAAACAGGAGGATCCGGGTTCGTGGCCAGCCTCAGCTACTTAGTGAGGCCCTCTGCAACTTAGTGAGACCCTGTTTCAAAATAAAGAATAAAAAATAGGGCTGGGGGTATAGCTCACAGGTAGAATGCCCCTGGGTTCCATCCCCAGTACTACACAAGAAGAAGAAGAAGAAGAAGAAGAAGAAGAAGAAGAAGAAGAAGAAGAAGCAGCAGCTAACATACAAACCTAATGGTCTAAAACCAGAATAAAGAGAATTATCTCATTTTTATGAAGTTTAATCCTTCCCTAACTTGGTGAGGAATAACAATAAAAAAGAAAGAAAGAAAGAAATCAAATTACCCTTTAACACTTGAAGAATCAAAGCAAAAAAAAAAAAAAGAACATTAATATTAACTATTTTGTTATCACATGATAAAATTAAATAAGCATGGTCTGCTGTGTGTGTGTGTGTGTGTGTGTGTAACTGGGAAATGAACCCAGGGTTATTCTACCTCTGAGATTCACCTCCAGCAGTATTTTATTTTGTATATTTTAAAACAGGGTTTTGCCAGGTTGTTGAGGACCTCACTAAATTACTGAGGCTGGCCTCAAACCTGTGATCCTCCTGTCTCAGCATCCCAAGTACTAGGATTACAGGCATGTGCCATCATGCCCAACTATGCTGGCTTCTTAATGGTATTAGCATATGAAAATATTAGCAATTTATCTATATGACTGAAATTCCTGATATTATATTAAAATTAGCCTTTTAAAAAGCTATATTCTATATCACAGCTTATGGTTTAATGATTACCTCTGGGGATAATACTAGAAAGAACAAAAACAACAAAACATTGCCCCTTGTCTTTTTCAAACTTGCTGACTAAACTGCCTTCTTTTGTAATCCAATTCTCAATCTGCTGCCATGCTTGCACCCATGCAGCTGAATGTGGCTGTAGAGAAACACAAGCCAAAGCTCACTGTTTTTACTTTTATGATGAGTAAACATATGCAGTACCTCACCGCTATCCAACAAGCACACCTTGTCCCCCCAGTCCATTCACTCTCCTACTCTTCAGAGTACTATTCAATCTTTTCTCCTCCTGGAACATCTAACACTTCTTTTCCGTCTTGCCTGTTAGCTGATAACCCTGCTCCCGCTTCATGGAGACCATGGAAGCAGCCAGCTTAGGAGCCACAATCTCTCACCCCCTCACTGACTCACCCTTCCAGGAGCCCAGACAGTCTGTCTTCTCTCCTGACATGGCAGCGAACCGTCGCTTCCCCAGCTAAGGCCAGCTCTTCCATTCTCGCACACTAGAGAATAATGTTGCACCAATTTGCCCCTTTCTTCGGTATCACTAACTGTTCCTCTTTCTTTTTAGATAATTTCTACACCATATAATAAAGTGCTTAATATCTCCCTTTGTTACAAAATAAACTATTGAGCCCACATCCCACACCAAAAAAATCCTATTTTTCTCCCTTTATATAATCTTCTAGAAAGAAGTATCAATAAATCTGCTGTCAATTTCTTCCTTTTCTTCTAAACCCACTCCATCCCATCAGTACTTAAAGTGAAGGTTGATAAGACCTTGCAATGTAAAATGGTTAGTGGTCCTCTAATTCACTTAGCAGTGCTTGATTCTTCTCTCTTTTTGAAACACCATCTACACCTGCCTTTCAAGACCTTTCAGTTCTGGCCAGTGGAAAACTGGCGATTCAAAAAGGACAAAATCACTAATGGTTCATATCTTACACAAGATTTGCAGAAAGCAATTATGATTACAAAAATTTGACTTATGAACAAGTACAAAAGCAGACTGTAGTAGCTATGTTTTATGACAATTTTCTCTCCTCTGTTTTCCCTCGATCTTATATGAGGAATTTGAGTGGTGGTTATCATTTTAGATGGTAAGTAGGAGGATTACTGCATAGAAAACATTCACAGTGGTGTGATATCAGTGAGAATTCATACATTCCCTGGGATGAAGGCCCAACTTTTCACCCAGATGAGAGAAAAGTGAAAAAATGGAGGGCAAGAGCAGTGGACCATGGTGGATAACTTCTATTTGTCTCTCCAGAACTACTATTCACCAAGATTCAGTTTGCTATCTGCCACAGAAGGATGACCTTGTACACGTGCTTCCCTTGATTCTGACCCCTGGCTGGCCCTAGCCGATGGAGAGCCTTGGCTTTGATAGAAGATAGGATAGATGGAGGAAAGGGCGGCCATGGTGCCTATGGCTCTGGCTCACTCTGTGAGGTCAGCCAGGATGACTGTGCCTTGCTCCTCTCCAGGGACCTTCTCTACACAACTTGCTCCTTCTATCAGGTTCTGGAACTCTTTTCTTCTTTATCTCTTCAAGTCTGAGCATATAAGGGTTACTCGCCCTGTGTTCCTACATCATCCCTTGTGATTCCCCTATATCCCACCCATTCTTTGTAATTGGCTTTGCAAAAGAAATAAGGAAAACTCTCTGGATGCATAACAAAATTTAACTGTGCCACTGATTTGCTGTGGGGGCCCTAACAATACTTCTCACTCATCTAATCCACCGCCATCACTACCAGAAGTATTGCAATGCCTTCGTTGAGCGACTTCACTTTTTTTGTCCTCGTCTCCCGCTAGGCTATTCTCAACATGGCAGCCAGGGTAACCCTGCTAACCCATCAATACGATCACAACACTCATCTATTAAAACTTCACCAAAAGTTTCCCTATTCATTCAGAGTAAAAGCCAAAGTCTTTTCATTGCTCCACAAAGCCCAACATTGTCTACTTCCCCCTTACCAAACCCTTTTTTTAAATCTTGTTTCACTCTGCCCAGCCAGTAGTTCTGCCAACAATTCTACCATGTGCCAATTGCTTCTGCATGGCATGCTTATCTTGCATATATGCATGTCCCCCTTCCTTACCTCCTTCAAGCCCTCACTCAGGCATTTTCTCTGAATGACCTCCCTTGACCACAATATGTAAAGCTGAAATGCTCTTCCAACATGACCCATTCCCCTCCCCATTCTCACACACACACACACACACACACACACACACACACACACACACTATCATTCTCCTAATCTGCTCTTTATCTTCTTGGTTTATCCTATTTGTCTTGTTTCCTCTTTCTGTCCTTCCAGGATGAAAAACTGCCAGTGCAAACATTTTTGTTCAGAACTGTTTAATACCTAGAATTGTGCCTGTCACAAACTAGATACTCAATAAAAATTCATCTAATTCATTTGTCCATTCATTCTCAGAGTAAAAGACAACTTTCTTTTTTTTTTTTTTTTTGCTCAAATAATCATTGAGCACCTAATTAATCTGAATGAAACTGTCAAGCATCTCAAATTGTGAGCTGCAGAAGAAATATACAAACACTTGCCTCTTCTTAAAAGGAAAACAACTATAAAAATATATATTTTAAAAAAGAAAAACAGCATTATCCCATTGAATTATCTACACTTGGCACCAGATTTTTCATTTGTTCACTGAACTATTTTCTAAAGGTCAAATCCCCACTCCAGAACATTATTTGCATCTCAGTTTAGACTGATAAAATGATAAAATGTGAGGCAAAATAAAGTTTCATAGAAGGAACTCATGACTGTTTTAAGTAATTTCAGCATCCTTTAAATTTGTGTAAAGTCTACAAACTGAGAAATTGGAATGACTATACAAATTTAGAAACAAAAGAGCAAAAGAAATCTCATTATTTTGCTATCACAGTGATAAATGTTCAAGTCTTCTAACTTAATTTGAAGTAAATATCCTTAATTTATATTTTAAGTAAATTTGAAGTATTTGAAGAAAGATAAACAGTCTTCTACTATCAGGAATCATTCCTTTGTCTTATAAAAGAAATTGTAAGAAATGCTAACAAAATAAATTGATTTTAGCTGGGTGTGGTGGTACATGCCTGTAATCCCAGTACTTGAGAGGGTTACACAGGAAGATGACAGGTTCCAGGACAACGTCAGCAACTTAGTGACACCCTTAGCAACCTAGAAAGACCCTGTTTCAAAGTAAAAAAATAAAACACGTCTGGGGGGGATGGCTCAGAGGTAGAACACCCTTGAGTTCAATCCCTAGTGCCATAAAAATTAATTAATCTTCATGACACATGTAGCTAATAAGTACCCCAAATTGGATGTTTTAATTTGAGAACACAATCTTATAGTTTATTCTATCCCCAATAACAAAAGGCCTATTTTTACTAAATAAATAAATAAGTCTATTAACACCGATGCTTACTAATAGTTGCAAAGGGCTATGACATCAGGGTTAATATTTCAACTTTGGTTTGACTAGCTGCATAAAGTTGACTATGCTTCTGTAGAGAAAACTGGAGAATTAGTTAATTGACTCTGACTTGGTGTATATGTTACAACTTCTATAAAGTGAGGGCTATAACTTTATCCACAACTTCCTCCTGTTTTGACTGAGTTTGCATCATTGAGAACTTTTAATTTAAGCAGAATAGCTTTTCTTTATACTCAGCAAAAAATGATGAAGTAAATGTAGCAGTCCATCAAATAGTTCCTGGAAGGATAATTCATCAGGAATAGTGAGTATTCTAAATGCTGAACTCATGACATTTACTGTATTATGTGGGCCTTATCCTTTTGCTGTTTAGCACTTTCCTAGCATTATGAGAGTTATGTGGATTTTCTATGGCCTTTTTCAACTAAATAGTTTTATTTACAAGGTGACCTTTAGAATAGAAAACTTACTATACTGTATATTGAACTATTCACATGCCTCAGATGGTGAGCCTGGGAGAGTTTGTTGGGACTCTAAGAAAGGATTTAAATCTAACAAGTAAAAATATACTTTCATTTGCCAAAAACATATCACAGCACATATCAGGAATTGTCAATATAACATGGAGAGTGATAATGTCTGAGATATTATCTATAATTTTGGTATAAATCCTAGCAAATAGCCCACTTTAAAAGGTACCAATAATCTATGAAGTGTTTTTTAAAATGAATAAAATGTCGACTTTGTGGTCCAGAAATGGTAAGAAGACTTTATATAGAGTGGATTGTAGGAGTTCCTGATTCATTAATTCAGAATTTTCCAAAACATCATGGTAATAAACACATAAATTTCTTATTCCTACGAGAGGAAATAGACATATAACAGTGCTCTGTTGTTGAAGGCACAATGGATATTCAATTTGATATAGCAATATGATATCCTAGATAGCTATATCGCTGATTACACAGTTTGCCAAACGTAGCACTATGAAGATGAGCCAATAACAGAACATTCTTCAATTCCAGTAAGGCACTCTCCCAGTTCAGTCACATGTCACTACTTATTATTAAAATCATTCTAATGGCAAAATTCATGGGCAAGCACTTTGGAAATCCATAATACTATATAGACTATAGTGCTAAAGAAACATAAGATATGTATCTGTTTTCTTCACTCTCTGACTCAATAACAATGTGAACTTAAGTTTTTAGGATTTGACTTTTCAGATGCTTTCTGACACTAACCCAATGCCTTTATGTCTATCTCTTGGTGGTCTGTTAGGTCTGGGGATAGGAGGTTCTGGAGGTGTGAGCATATGTGGTGGGGTGACTTCCCAGAAGATTCTGTTATGGAATTAATCAAAAAATGGTGGAGAAGAGGGAGAAATGCTTCCTTTGAAAACTAAAGATATGAAAAGGAACTTAATGTTGTGACCAAGCAGAGCTCTATTTTAAAATATCTACTGATCATACCTTTAGAGAGATGAAACAATGCTCAGGCATTTTTAGGAAGTTGGATAAAGGGGTTTTTCCAAATCTTCTCCCATGTCCCCACTCCATGTTTATATGTTAATAATACCTTGGTTTCTAACATCCAAACTACAATCTACGGATCCTAATATTTATGCTTTACTTACTATCAATCTTTAGTTCAAAGGTCATTTTAGCTTTCTCATTAAAAATAAATCTCAAAAGACTGCACATTGAATAATTCCTTAAAATGACAATTTTGTTAGTTTAGTGTAAACAGATCAGAAACAGATGGACCAAACATATCATATATACATTGTAGAGTAAATATTAGAAGTCATCCTTTGTGAACACAGGTTTAATAGACATTCTTTGAGATTAGAGCATCAATATGAATAGAACTCAAATTCTGCCTTGAAGACAATTTAATTTCACAGATTTTTGAAATACAGAAACATGCTCAAAATTGTGTCTGTCTTCCAACACCTAGTCATCAGAAGTAAATGCGTCAGTTACTCTAAAATGTTGACCTGAGATAATTGCTAGTTACTTCGAATTGGAAAATCTACTTGAATTACTCAGGGCAGCTGTTGCATTAAGGAAATAAAGAATTGCTGCCATGTCTGAATAATTCAGAAACCATCTTCTTTCTTTCCTCCTTCCTTACAATTTTGTAATTTTCAAGGACTGAAGCAAGCATGGTTGTCTCTGTGTGAGGATGTCTGATTCTTAAGTTCTCTGACTGCTGACTTCACCACTCCAACTACATTGAGGTGCCCGTAAGAGCAACAATAAATTAAAACCAGTAATCAGTGTTGGGGGGAAAAAACCCACCTGAGACCAGTTCAATGTAACAAAGTTTACTTAAGCAAGAAAAGAGTTCTGGAATAAGCAAGAAAACAATTCTAAAATGGGGCATGGTTCAGAATGCCCTCCTCTAACATGGTAAGCTCTATTTATAACCAGAAAACAGGAAATGATGTGCAGAGATTATCTGATTGATGCAGTCCCATGCTTGCCTTACTGAGCACATTTAGACAAATTTCAGCCTGGGCTTGGCTAAAGTTTCAGCTGTCGTGATTGGCTTAGACTCAGTTATTCAAGTGTAAGGGGAATACTCTTAATTGAGGCTGCAATTTGTTTATGTGTGAAGTTAGGTTACACTTTTCTATTTACAGAAGCTACTTTGGACAAACTTTATCACCCAAGTATGGCTTCGGTTTAGGCCAAACTTAACTTTACAGTACCTAGAGAAGTTTTTCTCAAACTTTGATGTTTATCAGAATTACCTAAAAATAGAAAAGATGGAGGCCCAGGCTCCTCAGTGTAGGGTGGGTTTGGGGTCATTGTCAGAGAGTAACTGACCTATAGTTGAAATTTAACCATAGTTTGAAATTGAGTTTGAATACTTATACTTACATTCTATAGCTATACTGATATCCATACATTATTGGAATTGAATAAAGGAAATCTCATTGGAAACAATCTAGAAATTTAATAGAATATAGAATACCATGGCACCTCTGCTCAGAATAAAGCAAAAACAATATACTTATCTGGCACAGTATAAGATATTAATAAGTTAATATCTGATCAAGGTAGTGTCTGAGGACATTGAGAAATGGAAAAAATAGTCAATAAACAGTTTTGAGAAAACTGACTTTGGGGAAAATAATAAAATAAGTTACAATACCCTTCTCCCCTTATTTTCCAAAATAAATTCCAGATATATTTCTAAAATATTTTAAAAATAAGAAAAATATTCAGATAATAGAAAGCATGAAATAAAAATAATTACAAAAGATTCGAATAATCAAAAAATTAACACTTTGGTGAGATTAAAAAGAAATCTATAAGTATAGTACATGATAAGTTATTATGCTTTTGTAACACCACCTCCTTGCCAAACTCCCATTTAAAACATCTTTTTTTTTTTTTTCTGACAAGCTTCTTGAAGGGCAATCTTTCTGACTCTCCTTTTTCAATCCCCAAGCCATACCAATCCTTTCCTGGTGACACTCCTGCAGAGATTTTTCACATGTTAGCTTGAATCAGAATCCCCTGGAACACATCCAAAACATGGATTGTGGGGCCCTGTCCCTAAGTGTTGGATTCCATAAGTCTGGAATAGGCTCAAAATTCTGTACTTCTAACAAGCTTCTGGATGATGTTGAAGGATAGGCCATGTTTTGAAAATCACTGTCTTACAAAGTGTTCTATTATTATGGTAACAGAGCTTTAGTAACCAATAAATCCAATGGTCCAATTCCAATCCTCATTTTACTTATTCTCTCAGCATCATGTATCATGCATTTTCTACTTCTTTTTTAAACTCTCCTTTCTCTAGGTTTCCGTAAAACGATTTTCCAATTCTGTTATTTGCAACCAAGAATTCTTGTTAATGTGCCTGGACTGTCAGCCCGATTTACCCTATAGTCTTACCACTTACCACTTATGCTGCCCCCACACTGGCTTTCCTCCAAATCCTGACAATTAATGTCTGACTTTACCTCTGCTCTTTTACTTACATTGTTTTCACATTCTTCTTTGCCTGGCAAATTTTCCACTTACCCTTCAAGATTCAGCTCAAATGATAGCCCCCTTTGAGGAGAATCCTGCCAGATGGAGTTAGCTCTCTCTGACTTTCCCCAGCATTTTATAGATAACTTATTACAGCTCCCAAGGTATTTAAGCCAAATTATTTGTTTACATATCAATCCTATTAAAATATTAACTCATCACAGTACTATTTCATATGCATGGTCCTAGCACAGGTTGAGTCAAGGACACTGTCAATGTTTAATGCATGAATCAATGAGCCCAAAGCAACAAGCACTAGTGGTAAGACTAGTGCTTAGATCTACAGTTTAGGGTAGAAATATTTTCAGAACTATTTTGTTACTGTGCCACACACTTCTGCAAAACACATCTGATCAGGCCATTACTGGTTAACAAATTTTGCAATGCGCCTGGCATAGCAATGTCTATAAGAAAGTATTTAATAAATTTATTATCAGATGAGACTACTAAGCCAGATAATCTTTTCCTCTTAACTTCCTAAGTTCATACATTATTAAGTTCATGATGATTTTTAACAGGTCAAAATAAGAAGTTAGGAGAATAAAATTATAAGATACTCAGATATATTACACATTTCAAAAAATATATATTAATCTGATGAAATTTTCTGGAAGGGCAATTCAAATTAATTTTACAAAAGGATCAAAAAATTGTTTCAAAGAGTCTAGCAATAGGGAGATTTAAATATACTTCAGAGTTATGTAGAAGTACATATAATAAAAATAATATCGAATTTCTTCATCACTGTTCTCTCTAAATTAAAAAATAGTGAAACATTTTTATTTTTACTGAATTTTTGTAAACAATTTTTCTATATATATTAGGTTGCAATGTTGATTTAAAAGCCCAAGTTTAAAAAGCTGGGCACAGTGTCACATGCCTGTCATCCCAACTACCTTGGAGGCTAAGGCAGGAGGATCGCAAGTTTAAGGCCAGCTGGACAACTTCCTTAGTGAGACCCTGTCTCAAAATTTAAAAGAGTTGTGGGGCTTATTGGCAAATGCCTATAATCCCAGTACTTGGGAGTATGAGACAGGAGGATATCAGGTTTGAAGCTAGCCTTGGCAACTTATCGAGACCTTGTTTCACAATAAAAATAATAAGGGCTGGTGATGTAGCTCAGAGGTAGAATGTCCCTAGGTTCAATCTCCGGCACAAAAATAAACAAACAAGAACAAAAACAAAACAAAAAACTTGGATAGAGGGGCTGGGAGTAACTCAGTAGTAGAATGTTTGTTTAGCATGTATGAGTCCTTGGATTCACTTCCCAGTATTGGAAAAAAAAAAAGTTCTAGTTCTTTCTAGTTTAGTTCAAAGCTATTACTGGTTAGACTCTGGTTTACACCATTTCTTTTTGTCATTTATTATTTACAAGATTTCAGCATAAATGAGAGAGAAAATACTCTCACACAACACGTTTGGAAGGGAGTAACTTAGTGGGCAACTTCATCTATTTATATCTTCAGGGAAACATTTCTTAATGCAAAATAGGATTTGAAAGAAGTCCATGAAATCACCAGCAGAGGATTCTCACACCCTGACAAAGGACATAGTGGTCCCAGCTCTTTACCTTCCAAAATATGGTGACATCTTTATCTTTTAATTCAAGTATGTTGGATATCAAGCTTTATACCGACTTCTCGGACTTTGTATGAAATATTTTACTTAAGTTTCTTGGGTATTAATGCAGACTGTTTTGTTCCAAGTTTAAGTTCTGCACTTCTACTTTGACAGTCTTAATGAATTTGTTGATAAAAACTGACTTCTCATCTTTTCTCAGTTGTATTCCAATGTGCAGCTGACTGAAGTTCATTTTCTTATTATTGTGTCATCATTGTGAATCCACCGATCACTGGGACACCATGAATATAACTTTCTATTTGGCACTTTGTTTCATGTAGACTTTCTTTCTTCCTATTTTCTTCCTATTTTCTCTTCAGTTCTGTTTACAGATTGTATTTTCTTAATGGCTTTCATTGTTTTTACTAAAACCTCCCAACTTCTAGTCCATACTTATCCCATTTCTGAGTATAAATCTGGTTAACATCTCCAAAAGGATAAAGAAAGAAAATTGAATTCTCTTGGTTTCATTTTTTTTCAATTGCGTCTTTCTTTCCAAAAAAAAAAAAAATGAAACCAACAAAGTCTTTCTGTGGGCTCTTCCTTTCCTAAGCAAAACACTGAATGAGAATTCCATTGCTTCTATGAGCAGCTTAGTTCCCAGTCAACTGTTTTCTCTCTTCTGACGCCATAGTCTTCAGGGTTTCCTTCCACTCCATGTCAGCTGTGAGACTTTAGAGACATATGTGTGTTGCTTTCCCCATCATGACCATATTTAATTGATCTGAGGCAACCAAACAGGGAATGCCAGAGCAGGCATAGAGGCTTTGATCTGTCTAGAGTCTGTTTTATTTTTATTTTTTTTTTTTATTTTTGGTAATGGATACTGAACCCAGAGGCATTCTACCTCTGAGCTGTACCTTCATCCTTATGTTATTTTATTTTTAATTTTGAAACTGTCTTTTATCAGTCTTAGCAACTAGTTCATGGTAAACAAATAAACAAATATCCCTAATCATTGTCTTTTTAATGATATAAGTGAAAATTCTTGCCAGTGTTAATTATTTTCCCTGTACATTTTCAATGGCCAGACTTCTAGGGCCCTGAGTAACCTTCTTTCATACTACTCTTTCTTTCATACTACTTGCATATGGTTCAAAGTGTATCAGCATCACTAGAGAGCTTGGGAGAAATGGTAAGTCTTAATCCTCACCAGATTTTGTGAGTCAGAATCACTATTTTAACAAGATCCCCAAGTGATTTGTATACACATTAAATTTGAGAAACACCACCCTAACTTCTATGTCTCTCAAATCAAACCCAATAAGATAACCTAGGTCTTTTTCTGGGAGCACTTTTAAATTGATACTTCCCAAAGTGTTTTTTCACTGATTCTACTATATCTTCTTGGCCTCTCAAACCATGTTTCAAATCAACACATATTGAAGGTGCTTATTTAATATGCATAGGCGTTTGTTCACCCCACTGAACTGAGTTTAGAATCTCTAAAGACAAAGGGAAGGATTGCCTTTTATTAAAGAGAACTGCTGAATCTCATGCGCACCATTGTTCACAGGTTTAGGGAATCAATAGACAGTATATTACGAACTGCCTTTCTTGGGGCATTTGCTATTCTCTTGCTCTCTGATTGTTCCATCCTTTCTTTTTTACTCTTCAACTCATGGAAAATAAGCTCACAAAATGCTTCCCCAAAGTAAACAAAAATTTTTAGCCATTGCTCATTGTCTCCCATGCACCATTCATCTGTCTTCACTCTTGGAATTCCAGTTTTCAGCTCTATCTACACTCATGTATCCACTATCCCTTACTGATTCCTGCAAATTTCTCTCTGATCTTACAGGCTCATCTGGCTCAATATTTTACTCAGTAAGGTCCATGGCAGCTGGCAATGATCACCTCATTGCACAGCTAGAGAAAATGAATTCAGGTTAATGAATCTCCTGAAATCAGGCTTTTATCCAAGGAAAATCCAACTGCATGAATGTCTCATTCTGTCGGTTTTATATCCTGTGAAACTCTGAATGAAAACATCAAGATCAATTTGGAGCTTGTTATAAATTAAGAATTTCAGGTCCCACTCCAGACCCACTGAATCAGACATATATTTTATTTTATTTTTTAGATATTCTCCCATTTTTATTGAGATAAAAATCACATACCATAAAACTCACTATTTTAACAATGTAGAAGTGTGTCATTCAGTGGCTTTTAGTATGCTGGTAATGTTGTACAATCATTAGACAATACAGTCCAGAATATTAAAGGAATTCCTAAAGGAAACACTGTGACCAGGAGTCTTTGTCTCTTCTCTGTACATCCATCACTTGGCAACAATTTTCTTTCTGCTTCTGTGGACTTCTCTATTTTTGACATTCAAATAAATGGAATTATACAATAGGTAGCCTTTTTTGTCTGGCTTTCTTCATTAAGCATAATGTGTTCAAAGTTCATGTGTGTTTCAGCAGGTACTAATATTTCATACCTTTTTATTCATTTGATTTTGAGATTTTTTCTTTTATTATTTTTAATTCTTTTGGGGGGGCTACTGGGGATTGAACTCAGGGGCATTCTACCTCTGAGCTATACCCTCAGCCCTGTTTTTTATCCTTTTTTAATTTTGAAATAGGGTCTCACTAAGTTGTGGAGTGCCTCACTAGGTAGCTGAGGCTGGCCGCAAACCCAGATCCTCCGGTCTCAGCCTCCCGAATGCTGGGATTACAAGTGTGCGCCACCACGCCTGGCTATTTTTAGTTCTTTACAGTACAAAAACTTTCTAAATTTCAGTGTTCCATTAAATCCTTAATATGAACTTTATTTTTTAAAATTTATTTATTTTTAATTGGTGCATTGTAATCATACATCTTTGTTAGGTACAAGCTGGTAAAGGTAAAGGCATACGTGCACACATTTTTCATTTAACCCTTCCCCAATTTCCACCCCACTCCCTCCTCCTGCCTCCTTCTCAAGTTCAGTTTAGTGGTTGACTTTGATTTAGTGGTTCATGAAAGTACATCATGCTCATTAGGGTGCCCCCCCATAGCTTTCCATTAAGTCAAATTCTTTCCTAACCTAAGGATTCTCCTTCTTCATCTGGAGTCCCTCTTATGTCTCATTTTCTCCCTAGTTTCTACATATTAAGGAGAGCATATGATCTTTTACTTTTTGTGATTGACTAATCTCACTTAACATGTTTTCCAGTTCCATCCAGTTCCCTACAAATAACATGATTTTGTTCTTCTTTATGGCTGAGTAAAATTCCATTGTGTACATATCCCATAGTTTTGTAATCCATTCATCTGTCGATGGACATCTTGGGTGCTTCCATAGTTTGGCAACTGTGAATTGTGCAGATATAAACATAGATACACATGCGTTGGTCTGATAGTTTGGTTTCCGTTCTTTTGGGTAGATACCCAGAAGTGGTATTGCTGGATCATAGGGTAGGTCCATTCCCATTCGTCTGAGGATCCTCCATATTATTTTCCAAAAGTGGTTGCACTAATTTGCAATCCCACCAACAGAGTATTAGGGTTCCCACTTCTCCACATCCTCGCCAGCATTTGTTGTTGTTTGTGTTCTTAATGATTGCCATTCTGATTGGAGTTAGGTGAAATCTCAAGGTAGTTTTGATTTGCATCTCTCTGATTGCTAATGATGTGGAACATGTCCTCATACATTTATTGGCCATTTATATTTCTTCTTTTGTGAAGTGTCTATTTAGATCCTTTGCCCATTTTTTGATTGGGTTATTGGTTTTCTTACCTGTGAGTTTCTTGAGTTCTCTGTATATCCTAGATATTAGACCTCTATCAGAAGAGTAGCTGGCAAAAATTTTCTCCCACTCTGTGGGCTCTCTGTTGAGGTTCTTGATAGTTTCCTTTGCTGCCCAGAAGCTCTTCAGTTTAATGCAGTCCCATGTATTGATCTTCCTTTGACTTGCTTGTGCTTTTGGGGTCTTGTTGAGAAAATTTTTGCCTCTGCCTATGTGTTGAAGTGTTGGTCCTATGTCCTCTTCAAGTAGCTGCAAGGTCTCTGGCCTGACTTCCAGGTCTTTGATCCATTTTGAGTTGACTCTTGTGCAGGGTGAGAAAGTGGGGTTTATTTCCATTGTCCTGCATATGGTTAAGCAGTTTTGCCAACACCATTTATTAAAGAGGCTATCTTTTTTCCAGTGTATGTTTTTGGCTCCTTTGTCAAAAATCAGTTGACTGTAAGCACATGGGTCTGTTTCTGAATCTTCTATTCTGCTCCATTGGTCTATGTGTCTGTTTTTGTGCCAATATCATGGGTTTTTGTTATTACTGTGACTTTGTAGTAGAGTTTGAGGTCGGGTATTGTGATACCTCCTGCATGGTTCTTGTTGCTAAGAACTACTTTGGCTATCCTGGGGGTTTTTTTGTTGTTCCAAATGAATTTAAGGACTGATTTTTCTATGTCTTTGAGGTAATTACCTTGGTAATTTCATGGGTGTTGCATTGAATCTGTAGATCACTTTTGGGAGGATGGCCATTTCGATAATATTCATTCTGCCTATCCAAGAGTATGGTAGATCTTTCCATCTTCTAAGGTCTTCATAGATTTCTTTTTTAACTTTTTGTAGTTCTCCTTATAGAGATCTTTTACCTCTTTGGTTAGGTTTATCCCTAAGTATTTTATTTTTGAGGGTGGTATTGTGAGTGGAATTGTTTTCTGGATTTCTTTTTCAGTGGATTTATGGTTGGTGTACAGGAAAGCTTCTGATTTTTTAAGATTGATTTTGTATCCAGATACTTTACTGAATTGGTTGATCAGTTCTATAAGTTTTTCGGTTGAGTTTGTTGGGTCTTCTAAGTATAGTATCATGTGATATGCAAAAAGGGATAGTTTTAGTTCTTCTTTCCCTATTTTTATCCCTTTGATTTCCTTCTCTTGCCTTATTGCTCTGGCTAGAGTCTCAAGTACTATGTTGAACAGAAGAGGTGATAATGGACATCTTTGTCTTGTTCCTGTTTTTAGTGGGAACTCTTGCAGTTTTTCTCCATTTAATATGATATTGGCTGTAGGCCTATTGTATATTGCCTCTATGATTTCAAGGTATGTTCCTTCTAGTCGAATTCTCTGCAGTGCTTTTAGCGTGAATGGGTGTTAACTTTTATCAAATGCTTTTTCCACATCAATTGAGATGATCATGTGATTTTTTTTCTTTGATACTGTTTATGTGGTGAATTTACATGGATTTTCATATGTTGAACCAGCCTTGCATCCCTGGGATGAACCTGACTTGGTCATGGTGTATAATTTTCTTGATGTGGTTTTGAATGCGCATTGCTAGTATTTTGTTTAGCAGTTTTGCATTTAAGTTCATCAATGACATAGGCCTATAATTTTCTTTTCTTGAGCTGTCTTGATTTGGCTTTGGTATTAATGTGATGGTGGCTTCATAGAATGTGTTTGGGAGGGTCCCATTTATTTCTATTTCATGGAATATTTTGAGGAGTATTGGGATTAGCTCTTCTATAACTGTTTTATAAAATTCACTTGGAAAACTATCTGGCCCTGGGTTTTTGTTTGATGGTAAACTCTTTACCTATGTTTGGGGCATAGATGTTGATAATTGCTATTTTCTCTTGCTGGATTGTTCCTTTTACTAGTAAAAAATGATCTGCTTTGTCTCTTTTGATAAGCTTAGGCTTGAAATCTAATTTATCTGATATCATAGTTGCTACTCCTGCTTGTCTTCGAGTCCCATTGGCATGGATTACCTTACTCCAGCCCTTCACCTTTAGTTTGTGGGCATCTTTGCTTGTAAGGTGCGTTTCTTGCAGGCAGCAGATAGATGCATTCTGGATTTTAATCCATTTTGCCACCCTGTGCCTTTTTATTGTGGAGTTGAGATCATTCATATTCAGTGTGATTATTGAGAGATAATTTTTAATTCCTAATATTTTGAGTTTTGACTTCTGTTTGTGGTAGTGTTTGTTCTTCTTTGCTTAGTTATTTGCTTCCTGGAAATTATTGTTTCTCTGGTTCTGATGTTTACTTGTTAGTTCTTCTTTGTAGTTAATCTCTTTCAGCATTTTCTCTAGTGCTGGTTTGGAAGACATAAATTCTTTCATTTTTGTTTGTCATGGAAGGTTTTTATATCCCCATCAATTTTGAGAGAGAGTTTTGCTGGGTAAGAGAATCTTGGCTGCAAGTTATTTTCTTTCAGAGTTTGGAATATGTTACTCCTGGTTTTCATGACTTGGTTTGGGAGGTCTGGAGTGATTCTAATTGGTTTGCCTCTAAATGTCACTTGGCCTTTTACTTTTGTTGCCTTTAGAATTCTTTCCTTAGCCTCTACATTAGTCAGCTTGATTATTATGTGGCATGGTGAACCTCTTCTTTGGTCTTGTCTAAAGTGGGTTCTATATGTTTCCTGCACCTGTGTGTCTACTTCTTTTTCTATGTTTGAAAAATTCTCTGATATTACTTTTTTTTTTTTTGGTACTAGGGATTGAACTCAGGGGCATTCTACCTCCAAGCTACACCCCCAGTCCCATTTTTTATTGTTTATTTTTGAAACAGGGTTTCACTAAGTTGTGGAATGCCTCACTAGGTAGCTGAGGCTGGCCACGAACCCAGATCCCCCGGTCTCAGTCTCCCGAATGCTGGGATTACAAGCGTGCGCCACCATTCCCATCTTCTGATATTACTTCTTTGAAAAGGTTGCTTATCCCATTAGTTTCAACTTCTAATCCCTCTTCTACACCTATTATTCTTAGGTTAGCTTTTTTAAAGTTGGCCCAGATCTCATCGATGTCTGATTCATACTGTCAATTTTTTTTTTTTTTTTTTTTAGATTATGTACAATAGATTCATTTTTGGAATGGTCATCTTCTAGGAGTGATATTCTATTTTCCATGTGATCTAATCTACTGTTTATAGTTTGTGTTGATGCCTTCACTTCTATTATTGCATCTTTCACATCCTTCACTTCCCTCAAGGCTTCTCTATGATTCCTGCTCAGGGTGTCAGATTCTTTGTTTATTTGTTCCTTTATTTCTTTCCAGCTCTCTCTGCATTCTTTCTGGAAGTTTTGTATCATTTCTATTATTAAAGATCTGAATTATTCTTCTGGTAATCTCTGCCATTTGGTGTTGTTGAGTTCTGTTATTGTGGGATTGTGTTGACTCATTATTTCTTTGTTATTTTTCCTTCCCATGGTTTCCCTGTTCTCAAATTTATATCTTTGCTGCTCTTGCATGCTTTCTCTGAATTTATAGGTTTCTTATTTTTATTTTATCTCTGTGAATGGTATCTTGCACTGAGTTACAATTACGCTGGGACTTCTTCTGCCCACTCTATTGTTGCCTTTTGGGGGTTTCAGGTATTGACTTCTAGGGTCTACCAAAAGCGAACAAAGCAACCAATCCTCCAAACAAACATAGATAAATTAAAGCAATGCAAAGTGAAAACAGAGTAAAACAAAACAAAAAACCCAGAAAACAAGAAACAACAACAAGAAACAAAAAAAAAAACCCTGCAAGTTTGTAAGAACAGACCTGATTTGGCCTCTGCAGATCTTTTGGGTAGATCTCTGCTGCTGTGGGTGGCTGACAAAATGGCGTCTGCCACTGCCGAGCACACGCCAGCTCCTTTGTTTTCCCTGGTCTGCTTTCTGGGTTCTGATCAGCTGCTTTTGTTGCTTTGTTCACTTTTCTGCTGTTTTGCTTTTCTTTCCTTGTCAAGAAGCTGCTTTTGCAGCAGTTTTGAATCAAGCTCTGCAGTGCAGTTGATCACTGCTCCGGCATTGGAGGGAGAGGTGAGGTGGCCCCATGCGGGCTTAAGCTGGTCGTACCACGTGTTCTGGTCACTGTCGATGGTGCCATGATATGCCGCCTGGTTAGCATGTGGAGTTCAGGAGTCGCTTACTCCACCTCTGGTCACTGGGAATGAAAAAGGTCATTATATATTTCTTTGTTAGTAGACCCCACGCTGGGGGCTGGCTCGATGGGGGCTGCCACTCTGTGGTGTGGCACTGCTGCAGCACAGACAGGCTTCTTTGCTCTCCCTGGTCTGCTTTCTGGATTCTGTTCAGCTGTACTTCAGTTTTCTTAGCATTGTTCACTTTTTTGTTGCTTTTTTTCTTCTGTCAAGAAGCTGCTTTTATGGCAGATTTGAATTGAGCTCACAGCGCCTGATAAGAGGCGTCTCACTCCAATGCCATCTTCCTGGAAGTCCCCAACATATATTTTAGTAAGATTCCCCATCAGATGTTCGCACATACTAACATTTGAGAAGGGTTTCTACTACATATACACCAGAAAAATTAGCAGAAGAGTTAAATCTTCTCTTTGTAGGCCCATTAACAAAACTTAAACAAGGGAAAGATATTTTTCATTTATATCAGGCTTCAAAATTTGGAGAAGACTTATTTTGATATGCTGAGGCCTAAGTTGCTGTTTTTTAATGAGGAGACCAAAACATCTCTTAAAGAGATGTAAATATAGAGAGAAATTCACTTAAAAATGGTAGTAATTGTTTTGATGAGGCCTTGCTAATGGACTGACTGAATCTATAAGGAGAAGTGATAGTAATTTGAAGTTAGAATTTTAGATAATTAGATTTTTAAAAACATTTTAAACTGGAGTTTTTAGATTTTATATAAACCTGGGTCCTTCATTTTTAAAAAATGTGAGTCTTCTCTCAGATTCTAGAAAGTTCTATGCAATTCTTCAGTAGCTATCTATTCCCAGAGTGCCCTCTGACATATTACGCCAAACCTTTTACACCATACCCATTTTACAGCCTCACTCCCTCTCCCTTCTGCTTGTCCTTGTCATTATCAACCAGGTCGCCCAAGTCAAAATCAGATGATCATCTTATGATTTTATTCCCGTTTAGCTTCCAACATCAAATCAGCCATCACAATCTATATACCTCAACACACAATCCTGCAGATTTCCCCCTTTATTACATCCTCTGTTCACTTGGATTAGCATGACCTCTTCCTAACAGGGCTCCCTGTTTCCTGTCTTATTTTCTTCCAAAACAGCCATCATCACACTGCTGCCAAGAAAACCCTTCTAAATTCCAATTCTGAGAAACTCAACCTACCATGTATCTCTTCTCCCTCTCTATGGTGCCTCTTCCACCTGGAACATTCATCTTCACGTATTATTGATGGAGACTCAAGTTGATGCTATTGATGTTCTGCCTCATGTCCACTTGGTCCAACTCAGATTTCATCTGTGGCCTTGGAAAGTACAAGAAGCATGCTGCCAACTTGCCACTGCAGCCACTACGTCCTCCTCTGGCTTCCCTGAGGGATTTCTCCAAGTCTCTATCTTAATTGGATATGGAATCTTGAACTGCTCTCAGGAGGGTGAGGGGGGCAGTTTGGGAAAACCAATGATGCATAATCCCACTTTATTTATTTATCTATTTCTTTTTGCTACTGGGATTGATCTGAGCAGCACCCCACAAGTCTCAGCAACTCAGTGAGACCTCTACAAGACTATGTTTCAAAGTTAAAAAGTCTTGGGGTGCTGCTCAGAGGTAGAATATCCCTGAGTTCAATCCCAGTAGCCAAATGTTTTAAATGGCATTAACTTACCACAAAAACAACTCTTTAAAATGTGGATGTTTTTATATTTTCTTGCTTTTGCATCTTTTAAACAATAGAATGTTTTCATTTTGCACTCTCAATTTAGAGTTGTTTATTTACTTTGTTTGGTAATTGCAGTTTTTAAAATATGGTAAAAAAAAAAAAAAAACAGTTGTTACCTTTAGTCATTTTATGACTTCATGACTTCACACTATTGATAGCTAATATCTGAAGAATTAAAAATGTCCTCTGAAGATGTAGCCTGAAATATGTTCTCAATAATAGTGACTTCTCAGTAGTGGTGACCTTTAGTCATTATTATTGAAGTCATATTCCAAATAGCCTTCTTGGTCATTTATATTTTTTGGACTTCTTATGGTACTTGACTGTCTCATGGTTTATAACATTATCATGATTGCTAAAGCATTCATCCTAAGAGTAGGATAGAAGTCGGTGCTGTTGGTGCTGCTGCTTTCCCCTCAACACTCCTTTGGTTTTATCTTCATGGTAATAGTTCTTTGCAGGAACCCTTTTCAATGTATTTGCCACTTTTGCGAGGAAAACTCAATAATTAAATCCAATATTCTGCCTGATCAGAAGCACTTAACCAACAACACAACACATCAGACTGAACTCTGAGAGCGAACAAGGGCAGGTGTGCCTGGCAGCCACGCTGCTCTGGGGAGCTCCCACCCTTCCCTTGGACTCCCTCCCAATCTTCTGTGACACTGAACTCTGGGGCACGTGGACTGAACTGGCTCTGAAGACCAGCCATGTATTTGCCAGTTTTCAAGAGCAATTTTTTTTTTCCTTTTTAAGATTAAAATGTATCACTCACTAAGAAACTCCATTTTGGGCCCTATAGGCCAGGACACTGAGTTCTAGAAAAGTAAAAATTAAACTCCATAGAATGACTTCTAGGCTCTTCACGATTTGTCTTCTGCTAACCCTATCTAACTTTATCTTGACTCAACACTTCACTTCCTGTGCTACAAGGTCACAGACTTCCTGGAATTTCTAAAATCAGCCGTGCTTGACACTATATAGGCTCACCACTGTGTCTATTTGGCTTTTGATGCTTTTATCGACTGGAAGAATCAGAGGATCCCGCACCTTCAAAAGTAAACACCTCTAGAGCTTTTTGGCTCTAGCACTTGGATCATGTCCACAGCCATTGAAAATGTACTGCAGCTCTACACCTTCGCTGGATGAAAAAATATAATTGCTGACATTGATTTGTTCCCCAAAAAAGCCTATGGTGCAAGTGCGTAGCTCCCAATAAAGGATGTGACAATTAAGGAAATAAATTCAGGCTTTGGCATGCCAGGGTTACAGCATCCTCATATTTAGACATCAAACAAGACTTCCACGTTGTACAAAGCAAAGGAACAGGAAAACATAGACCACTCAGCATGAGTGCACTGGCTCCAGCAGGTCAGGAGGCTGCTGCTTCAGGGGATGAAAATACTCTGTGCTTCCTGTGTTTCAGGAAGAACCTGGGTCCATCTTGGCTTAAAAAAGAGCATGTCTCATATCCACATCATTGGTTCTGAGACTGGAACAAAACCCTTGGATTCAAATGGGAGAAAGAGATCTGAAGATAATTAAATGGCAACAGTAAAAGCCAAGGAGCAGGCGTCAGGATGAACTTTTCATTTACCCATCCTGGTTCATTTACTAATGCCTCTTTGGGAATTGTTTTGCTCTGAACTTATGAGGAAAATGAAAGATTGTTCTAATCTTGATTTTAAAGCAAAAATATTTACGTGGCAGCATGGCTTTGCATGTACGATTCATTGTGAAGGAGATCATCAGGATATAACCATAAAGCACAAAGGTAATAAAGAAAATTACAAAGGGCATAACATAGGGCTGAATTATCCCTATTTATTTAAAGTACTTTTATGGTGAACATTTCAAATATAAGAAAACAATCATGTAATGAACTATCATGTCCTACCTCCCCTTAGCTTCAACAATTACCACTGGTACTGGTCCCCTCTGGACATTCTGAGGTAGAGATACTTAGGTCATACAAAGCTTAGTCAAGCCTGACAGCAGTGCATTTGGCTTTTTTTTTTTTTTAACTCGTGATTCTTTTATCCCCCCTCCCCCTGCTGTTTGTAGCCACTATAAATTGACCAAAGGGAAAAACAGACTAAAGCTACTTGAGTGTGTGGGTGTTTTCCCATGTATTCTATTTGTTTATTCACATAGTCCAATCCCCAGGGAAATTAAAAAGAAAAAAAAAGTCAGTTTCACTGTGGAAGATCCAAAGAACCCAGCATTTTACAAGCTCTGGGTCATTAATGCTTATAGGTACTTCCCTATGACATCAACAAGTGGGAAATGTTATTATCCCCATTTCACAGATGAAGAAACTGAGGACTTTTATGATTATGTGTCTCATCCAGAGCCAAAATGTGCTGGCAAGAGAATCAAGGACTTCCAATAAATCCCATTTATTTACCCTCTAGACCAGTGTTGTCCCACAGAAATATGATGTGAATGACATTTGTGATTTTTCTCATAGCCAGATTTTTTAAAAAAGTAACAATAAACAGGTGAATTGTTTTAACAACATGTTCTATTTAGCCAATATGTCCAAAATATTGTTCCAACAAATAACAATTCTTAAAAATTATTCATGAGATAGGTAATGTATTTTTTATACCAAATGTCAAAATTGTTGTGTATTTGACACTTGCATGAGTACATCTTTATTTGGAGTGGCCACATTTAAAGCACTCTGTAGTTATATGTGGCTCGTGGCTTCCGTAATGGATACCTCAGCCCTAGATGGTGGGTTATCATTTTATAAGACCATATTTCCTCCCACTAGATAGCTTACCAAAGATATGTCCATGCCTTTTGTTGCCTCTTTGGGATTCCTTCAAATTTGCTCTAATATTGCTTTGGTCAGTACTAATGAAACTAGCCCAAATTAAAATTAAGAATTAAGATCCTTGGGAAGAAACATGAAGACTAACTCTAAGAGAAAAAATATAAAACAAACAAAACACCCCACATATTTACAAAGAGAATATAAGGCCAATTAAATCCAAGTTCCTACCATTGAAAGGGTTTAGTAAAATTAGGAATGAACTTACAATGGGTCAGCAAATAAACATCTAATTATTGTCCTATAAGAACTATGAAACTATGTTTTTTTGACCCCAGCAACAGGCAAATATTTAAAATGTATTTTTATGTTGACAATTCAATAAATTCCACAAATTATAATAGAATCATAATTATAGAAAAATATGATTTTAAAGGAAAAATATAACTCATATTTAACTCAGTTCCTAATGGTATCTATATAAATAGAAAAAGCTTTCCCTCTTATCTGATAAAAGCATACTTGAATTCTTCCATGGTGGGGGAATTGATCTTTACATACCACATAAAACCATAGAATATCTGAAATTTCAAAGAATGTCACAAAACCCCAAATCCATGACAATCTAAATTTAGCTTAGCATCCAGGTCAGATGTGGAGACAAAATAAACAATAACAACAAAAATGTAACTAGACCCTATATTCCACAAGTGTGTGCCACTGTGGGGAATCATGGCCTAAAGTTAGACAAAGCAAGTTTGCAATAATCAACAACACATGACTTATTAGCAAGTGACTTTAGAGCTAAGAAAAACATCAAACAGCAAGAAATTAGAGACCTATGAGATAATACCAATCCCAGGTTTAGAACTATCAGTGATAGCTAGCCATAAGGGTATATAAATACAAGCATATATACCAAATTATCAATTATTTCAGAGAATTCGCTAATAGACATCTCTAGGGGAAAAATCTAAGCCGGCATCATATGATTGATAGACCACATGAAGAGGGGAGCCAGTTTAGTAGAAGAGTTGCCCATATAAACATAGAATAATGACAACAAAGAAATTTTACTGTATTTATGTGATTCTCTGTATATATTTTCATTCCCAGTGAAATAAATCATAAAAATATGCTAGAAAAAGGATAATGAACAATAGAAACATATAGAAAAATAATGCCTCATTTACTAAATAATGACCTATTCAAAAGACAAGTTTTCAACCCAGGCGTGGTGGTGTACACCTGTAATCCTAGCATTTGGGAGGCTGAGACAGGAGGATTACAGGTTCAAGAACAGCCTTAGCAACTTAGTGAAACCCTGTTTCCAAATAAAAAATAAAATAGGGCTGGGGGTGTAGCCTGGAGGTAGAAATCCCCTGGGTTCCATCCCCAGTAACACACACACATACACACACACACACACACACACACACACACACACACACAAAGGCAAGTTTTCAAAATAGCCTTCATTTTGGGCATGGCTATCATTAAAATTCATCAAATAATTATTTAAGTCAAATCACTTCAAATAAAAAATAGTTCCAGAAATTCAGTCACTTGGAAGGTCTGATAATGAAATATGTAACTACATACTTAGTTGCAAGTTCACATTAGGAACAAATCGAGCAAAACTTTAGCCTTTTTTCTCATAAGTTTCAATTCAGTATCATTGCTTTAGCTCTGATTTTCTGGTCTCTCCCCCTAAACTTCTATTTAGTTGAAGACCTTCTTGCTCCAACCAAATATATTTGACTTTGCAAGAATTCTGGCATGAAGTAAGATATGTGCATAAAAGATACCTTTGTGCACATGGCCTGTAAACCTGGGCAAACCATCAAGCCAGATAGTGAATGCCAAAGAAAAATCTCAACTCTCCTTGAAGAACAGCCAGCGAGACAAGGAATAAATGATTTGCACCTCTATCATTCTTGCTTTCTTCTCAGAACATCCAACCATCCTAGCTTTAAAACACGCTCTTTCAGAATTTTTCTGACTCCCATTTGGATGAAATCTCATACCTCAGAGACTACCTTAGAAGGTATCCAATAAAAAGCTAAATAAAAATCATTCATTTCTTGAAATAATAGTAATTTAATGCAGCAACAGGTTATATATTTAAACCTGCTGCTTGTGTGTCTGATTTCCTTTTTAAAAGAGTAATATACTTTGTATTTTGTCATACTAATCCAATTCATTGTTTTCTTTGAATGCCTATTAGTGTCAAGCTGTGAAAATATTAAAGCATTATGCATTCATTATGCATATGAAATCTGACAATGATAAATAAAAGATTCCTGAATCCTAAGGAAAATTTCACCAATAAAATTTTTGCTTCCAGAGTAGTTTACTTTTCTCCCCATAGACTTCCAAAATCTGAGGATGGGAAAGGGACCACTTGATGAGGTCAGGATATCAAACAGACAGGTTTTCTAACCTTCAAGCACTTACTTGGTGGGCCAGTATCACAGCTGGTTGCAAATATTCCTCCAGCATAACCTTTATACTCAGGCCACCAGGCCTACACAAAGGGACTTCCACGCTGTTAGCTGGTAAAAGGCTCCCAGGGTCTCATGTAGCCTCTGAGAGCTGCATAATTCAGTGTGGAGTAGTCTATGCAATTACATGTCCCTGTCGAGTACTGTGTAATTATATCCAGGAGACAGAAAAATAATTGCATGTAACTTAACTGTGGTTGAGAAGGCATAAATAATCACATATGCACTATGTAATGACTTGTGATCATTTGACCACAACTGTGTCACAGCTACTACATGCTTAGAAGACTAGCAGTAACCACAGGAAAAAAAAACACCTGTGGGCGTTTTGCAAACTGAAATTTACAGTCCAGGAGCCCTGGCATTTACACTTTGGTTTTCCAAAGAACTGAATGGGGAGAAATTATATGAGACCCCCAATTTGCATTCACAGTAGGAGTAAAAAGTGAATACTATCTTCAGTGTTATTCAACTTGCACATTTCAATTTGGCCTGCACCATATGACTCCTATTTCCTAGGCCCCAATATTTCTTCTCCACAAAGCATAGATAAAGTTATGTAAGATGTTAAAAATTTAACCTGATGCAGAATTGGTATTTGAGAGATTTATCTTTATTTTAAATCATTTACTATTTAATTCATAATGTGCTAGACATTATTAGCTAAGATTAAATCCTAACTAACTTCTGCAACAGTTCCTTAGTCTCATTTACTAATTTTAAATACAGAAAAAAGGCCTCTGTCTAAACATTAACATATCATTTTCATTGTAGCTTTATTTTTTTTTTTCAGTAATGGGGATTGAACCCAGGGGCATTCTACTCCCGAGCTATACCCCCAGCCCTATTTTTTATTCTTTATTTTGAAACAGGGTCTCACTAAGTTGCGGAGTGCCTCACTAGGTAGCTGAGGCTGGCTGTGAACCCAGATAATCTGGTCTCAGCCTCCCAAATGCTGGGATTACAAGCGTGCGCCACCACGCCCAACTCATTGTAGCTTTATATATGTTTATTTTTATTGGTGCATTCATTTACACAGAATAGTGGTTTCATTGGGGCATATTTGTACATGTACATGACATAATTTGATCAACTTCACTCCCCAATAACTCCTTTTGCCCTAAGGTGCTTTGTTCTTTATGGGTAATGGATGCATAATTTACCACTACCAACAAATTACTTATAGGAATAAAGTGGAAAAATGTGTATAATTTGCATGATTTCTTCCAGAGTTAAGAGTGGTGTTACTTTACCTCTTTGCTTTATCAGATCTTGATTAATAATTGGGAATATTTGAGAATAGCTCCAGTATTAAATTAGGAGCTTTAGAAACACATTTGAAATCTATTTTTAAGATATTAACTTTATTATTTAAAAATAATATCCTTCTCATTGGAGAAAGCAACATTTCAATTTTTTAGAAATAGTAGAAATTCCTACAAAAAACTTAGAAGCTATTGTAGGAAAACAATGTTTATGAGAATGATAGCTTGAACTAAGAAGAAAACATTGTTAAAACTAGTCTTAAGCCAGGCTTGGTGGCACATGCCTGCAATCCTAGTACTGAGGAGGCTGAGACAGGAGGATCACAGGTTCAAGGACTGTCTTAGCAAGTAGTGAGACACTCATCAGCCTGAGACCCTGTTTCAAAATAAAATAAAAAATAAGGATGGAGGTATAGCTAAGAGTTATAATGCCCCAGGGCTCAAGGCTCAATCCCCAGTAACACACACACACACACACACACACACACACACACACACACACACACAAACACACCAAAAACAAACAAACAAAAAACTAATTTCAAGCCAAATGTAGTGGTGCATGCCTATAATCCCAGTACTTGGGAGACTGAGACAGGAGAATCACAGGTTCAAAGCCAGCCTCAGCAACTTAGGGAGACTCTCAGCATCCTAGCAAGACCCTGTTTCCAAATAAAAATTAAAAAGGGCTGAGGGGTGTAGCTCAAAGGCAGAACGCCCCTGGGTTCAATCCTCAGTAACACACACACACACACACACACACACACACACACACACACACACACACCTAGTTTTAAAAATACAAAGGTGCACAGAAATTTTAAAATAACCATAAACAAAACCTAAATATTATTTAACAGAGGAGTTTGCAGCCCTTTTTGTGCCATAAATCTCTTGACCATCCAGTGAAGATGACAAACACATGTCAGAATAATATTTTAAGAGCCTCAGACAAAATACTTAGAAATTCAAAGAAATCTACTTCTAGGAATGCAATTTTAGAAAGCAGATTTGTGACATAGCAAAACATATACTTTCTTATTAATAAATTATTATGTCTACTCAATTTGAGTGAGTCTATTAACTACTATGATATTTTAAGGTATTGTAACAGTTATCATTCAACATGAAAATATCTATGTCTTAGTATGTGATTTGTTGCTCACATTCATTACTGAAAGAATGTTCTATTTGGGGTGAGAATAACCATGTAATAAAACCCATTACAATGCACAGGTCCTCGGAATTCTATCCATAGAAACTCTGGGGGAGGTTGCTAAGTTAAAGGGTCCTGATTTTTATGGTAGCTTCTAAAATATGTTAAGTGCAAAGCTTTATGATGCTGTTTCCTTCTTTTCATTTGTGGGCTTAAAGGAAAGGCAAAACTGTTTATTTGATAGGAATATTAGGAATGAGCAAACATAGCACTCAAGCTTACTATTATAATTATCATTCTATTATTAAAGGCAAGATGGTATTTGGAATATGAAGCCTATATTTCACAAGTATAAATTGTATATTGAGTAATAAAATAGTGAGTGCAGAGTGACTTACTTTCTTCACACCTACATTCCCTTCACATCTACAAAACAATGAGATGATGCTGGATGATCCTCATATGGTACAATAATCTTAAATCTGTGCTAGTCTGAAACTAAGACTACTAGGAAACTGTTTACCTATTTCTAACTTCCCTACATCCCCAACTTGCCTATTTAAACACCTTAATGTTTCCCTTAGACTCTAATATAACTTGACAGCTTATAAAATAGTGACAGATATTCTCCATCTAATTTTAATCATTATAGGCATAGAACTGCAATGCCAGTGTTTGAAATTCCCAACCCCCCTGCAGGATGTAAAATACCGTCTTCTCATGTAGCCAAGCTTGTTGGCAGGCAAGGGAAAATTCCTATTCCCACATATAGATAACGCCTCCCATGGGATATTTTCTCGTGAAACTTCTAAGTGCCCATCTCTTGACGATTATGCTATTATTATTTATTGAGGTATGAGAAGGGGTTCTCAGTACACATAGCAGAGAGGAACAAGCTTGGAGTTTTAATAAGGCCCACAAGATAATTAAGACATACAATTTCTTCTTCTAATGCCAGGCCAGAAGGACTTTTCAGCCTGTAATATGAATGACTAACCGCTTTCATGTTTGAATTTATACATAGCTATAAAATATATTTTGACTTTTTTTTTTTTAGTCAGCCCTTTCATTTGTCTTCATTTCCTCGGGCAAAAATGAAACATCACACATCATGTTCCATTAAAAAACAGGGAGGCTCAAGAGGCTGCAGCTCTATTTATTTCTTTATTTTTTCAAATGTATCCTGAACTCTGTGTGCACAGTCATTCATTTGCTTATGAAAAAATAAAACCAAATTGCATCTTAGGATAGATTCATATATTTGTGCAATAATTCCTCCAAATAAGGCAGACTTAGCCCCTCGTGAGGTACGCAAGTGAGAATGACTAACTTCATTTTATAGATTCAACCTTGTCGTTGACATGATTATGGAGTTCCCACAATGACGGACTCTTTGAGGGACATAAGATATGCATAGCAAACCTCCTTTTTTCAGGAAGATGCATCTGGTTTGGGACATAACACCCAGAGAAGAGTGCAATGCCAGGAGCTCTGTTAAAAGTTACAAACTTATCTTAAGAAAATGCAGGAGAAAGGTGCAAGAAGGGAAACAATTTCATCTTTGAAGCATCAGAGGAACTCCATGGAGGTAATTAAATTTGAAGAAAGCTTTAAAAATAAGAATTTCCTCAGGCAGAGACTAGAACAAGGCATTCTAAAACAAGAGAGAGAGCTATAAGCAAGTTTGGAGAGGGGGAAAAAGTAATGTGCACTTAAGGAATTGAAAATCATCCAGCTTTGTTTAGGCTTTTTACTTACTAGGGAGATTGGGGTGAATGTTCTTACAGCAAGGATGAACTTAAGGGCTAGAGTCAGGATTTTGAAGATTAGTTGATGAGTCTTAGAATATTTTAGAATGAATATTCTAGAACGATCGCTTTTCAGCCTTTTGACTACGATCAAGTGAATATCCTAGAGCCAGCACCTGTGTGGATTTAGGTGGGATTTTTTATAGAAGGGAGGTCACTAAGAAGTTGACCTAACCTTAATTCTAAAGAGCAGATAAGGGCTTGAACAGAGTAGAATTGGGAACTGAAAGGAATGAATGTCAAATAATACATAAAAGATAAACGAGGAGTTCTAGAGATGCTGAAGGACATGAGCAACATTATACAGAGATCAATGGTTCTGTGGCTCACCTAGAAATTACATCTGGAAACCTTAAACCAGTGGTTTCCAGTAATACAATTTTAGTTGGCCATTCCCTGCACATAGAATCAAGATGACTAAAGAGTAGTCCATGATACAGACTCCATTTGGAAGCTGCACTATCAACTGATGTTGTCATCTACAGGAAACGTTGAACTGTTGTAAGAGTTATGGTAGAAGAAAGGTAGCACAAAAGATAAAAGAAACAAAGTTATCAAAGAACATTAGTTTATAGTTTCTATTTGCGAAAATGAGAAATATAATTCTGAAAAACTGGTTACATTTCCAAGTAAAAGTATATAGTGTTAACCAAAATCAATACATAAATTCATGATGCTAACCATAAAGACACTTATGCCAGTATAGATGCTTCAGTGGTGTCACAGGAGGCATGTTCCATGGGAAGATATATTTTAATTTCAGTCTTTAAGAAAGTTGACGGTAATTTTCTTAATGAGAAAAATCAAAGCCAAGCAATAACTACAGGACAAAAAGCAAGAACATATTGGTCTAACTATGAAAGCAAACCAAAATTTTTCATGAGGTTGTATAGGTTGAAATACCCAATCTAACCTAAAAGGGGAGCTGAATTTGCTCTTAGCATTAGAAACCTTTTTCAAATAGCACAATTGAGTTTAATACCTTATACCAGTAGAGAAGCAACTGGTATATAGTATACCAGTGTATAGGTTCTAAAATGAACAATTACATTATAAATAAGTTATTGGTTTTGACCTATAAACTCAATTTTCAGAAAAGGCAGAGAAAGCCTGACTCAAGTTACAGAACGCAATATAAGTATATTAAACAACAAATTTTTCTTAGGAGACAAAAACAGAAGACAGGAAAAGTGGTAGAAGAAAAAGAAATGACAAAAAATAGCATAGGCTATGTGAAGAGAATCAAAAAATATTTTTGAAATGATGGAAAAAGAAAAAAGTTTAGGTATATAAAGATGTATATATTGAGTTATTGGCATTAAACAAAGATTAAATAGATATGAAAATTAGAAAGAGGTAAGGTGAGATGAGTGGAGTCATATACAGAAGCTATCCCTCATCTTTCATAAAAAAGTAAATACACAAAAATTAATAATTCAGGCAAGAGTAGTATGATTTCATTTAAAATTATGGAGGTAACCATCAGGAACACTCAACCAAAATGTTAAGAGATAACCTCTGGAATGTGACTAGAAACAGAATTAACCATGGGAGTGGAAGCAAATTCTTCTAATTTTGAATTGTACTGTTCTATTTGATTGTTACTGTGTAATATGAAAAAATAACTATAGATTAATACCAATAACATTTTCAAAATATAGAATATAAAAGGATGAAGAAAGTACTCCAAAGGGTGAAAAATATCTATTCCACTTTCAAATACTGGGGACCGTCTGGGAAAGGAATAATGGAATGAAATATAAGAAAGTGGATAATTTTCTGCCAAGAGAAATGAAATTAAGGTGAGTCCAAGAAAAAAAGATGGTGTAAGGGAGAAATATAATGTAAATAATTTTGAATATGTGTCTGAGAAAAGCACTTAAAATTGCAAGGTATGTAGGTTTTAATTTATTTGGTCCAAGATGGAAATATATATATATATATTTTGTTGTTGTTGTTGTTTGTTTGTTTGTTTGTTTGTTTGTTTTGTTTTGTTTTTTTGCAGTACTGGGGATTGAACTCAGGGGCATTCTACCTCCGAGCTATACCCCCAGCCCTATTTTTTTATTCTTTATTTTGAAACAGAGTCTCTCTAAGTTACGGAGTCCTCACTAAGTAGCTGAGGCTTGCCCTGAACCCGGAACCTTTGGTCTCAGCCTCCCAAATGCTGGGATTACAAGCATTCACCACCACGCCCGGCTCAGAAATATATTTCTAATGGCAATATATGATCTAAAACCTGAAAATATGTAACAGATGCTTATCATCTTTATCAATATAGATTTTGTGTTTTAGAGACAATTCATTTCAGCATTCCATGCAATTGAGAAACACTGATAGTATTCTAAATGTCCACTTATAAAGAAATGGTAAAAATAATAATATATCATGTAGTAGGATAATAAGCAACTACAGAAAAGAGAGTGAGGAAATTTTCTGTCTATTGAGATGAAATAATCCCTAGGGTATATTACTAATTAAAAAAAAAAAGCAAGGCACATAAAAAAGTCACATATTATCTTGTTGTATAAACAACATAGGAAGGAATGAAAATAGTCATATTTTTACATGAATATATACACTGGAAAAATATACAAAAAATAAAATCAGTGCATACCTGGGGAAAGAGTGAGATCTGAGAAGATGAAGCAGAAGAGGGATGAGATTTTTTTATATATCCTTAATTTTTTGAATTTTTGAATCATAAATATATTAGCTATTTTTCAAATAATATAAGATTAATACAAAAAAGTCATAATTTGAGCCAAGATGGCGTCTGAATGAAACACATCTCCTTAGGCATTGAGAGACCGAATCAAATCTGCCATAAAAACAGCTTAATGGAAGAAAAATAATAATAATAATAATAATAATAATAAAAATAAAAAGGGAAATTTGAACTACAACCAAAGAGACTGGTGTCTTTAGAGAGCCGACCAGGGAGTGCAAACGAGCCCGATTGCATGGCGGCTTGGCACCAGGTCATGAGCCACGTGGCGGCCAGCTAGACGCTGGGGTCAGCTAACACCGCTGCGGATCCAGTGACAAGACAGACGTGGAATAAGCTACTCCAGAAATCCACACCCTACCCAGGCAGTGGACCCCCGCACCTTCCACAGTGATCAACGCATAGGACGACCAGACGAACAGCATAAGCCCCGAGGGACCACCCCACCACACCTCTGGCGCCAGAGCCGAACAGCAAGTGACTTCACTGCGGAGCTTGAATTAAAATTGCCGCAAACACAGCTTCTTGACAGAAGGAAAGAGGAACAAACCAGCAGGAGAGAGAACAGGGCAGTGAGAGCAGCTGAACAGAACCAGGGAGAGCAAGGGAGCTGGCACGCACCATGAACCGCGGCCGCCATATTGTGAGCCATCATTTACCCAGGCAGAACTCTTCCAGCTACTCTGACCATCATCGTCCTCATGTGCCCCCAGTGACCAGAGATGGAGTAAGCAACTAAGTTTACCAGCAAGAACAATAGCGAAGGAGAACACCTGGGAAAACCATCTTAAGCCTGCGCCGAGGACACCCAGCTCACCCCTCCCACCAGAACCAGAGCAGCAGGGATCTGGAAGTTGGATTGCACCCATGGGGTCCAGGGGCCTCCATACAAAGGACAGGCTCAGTCACCCGCCCTTCTAGTGATTAGATAGGAACAGAAGTGCGGGAAGAACTTGGTGCACATAGGGCATTTGAAAAGGCCCAGCATTTAGACTGCAATCCCGCCACCAACAAAGGTGAGGTGAGAGACGCAGACAGGCCCTGTGGAGAGCTTAGTGGCACAAAATTGCAGTGGGAGAGGCACCAGGGGAACTCCATCTGCACTGACAGAACAAATAGAAATGCCAGCGACACACTCGAAAATTTAAGCTCTGTATTTACGAATTAGCAGGGTTTTTATATTTGTTTCTTGTTGGTTTTTTGGTTTTGGGTTTTTTTTGTTTTGTTTTGTTTTTCACTTTTTTTGTTTTTGTTATTTTTTTTGTTTCTTTGTTTTTGTTTTTTGACACTATGTTTTATCTGTTATTACTCTGTTTTCATTTTGTATTGCCTTGATTTATTTATGTTTGTTTGGATGATTGGTTGCTTTGTTATTTCTTGCTTAGGTTGTTGAATCCCCTCTTTATCCCCTTTACAAGCTTCCCTCCCTCTCTCCCATCTATATTCTTCTCCTCAACACTTTTCCTCCTCTCTTTTCTTTTTTCTTTTTTCCTGTCTCATATCAAGACCATCTCATACTACCACACTCAAAACTCTATATTGACTACCAGAATCCCTCGACATATCTATCATCTCTACTCTTTACAATATATCACCTCAACACATTCAACCACCTATTCCACTGGACCATACCCTCTACTTTACTCTATACTTGAATTCATCACTGTGACTTCTCACTCAGCCTTCACCACTGAACACAACCTGTCCCTGTATACACCAGCAGACACCTCTAAACCCCCACTGCAGAGATTGGATGAGAAAACCTACAAGAGCAGCAAAGATATAAATTTAAGAACAGGGGAACCATGGGAAGAAAAAACAGCAAAGAAACAATGAGCCGTCAATAACAGGTCTCACCAACCCAGAATGGCAGAGATTACCAGAAGAACAATTCAGATCTTTAATACTAGAAACAATACAGGATTTTCAGAAAGAATGTAGGGAGAGTTGGAAAGAAATAAAGGAACAAATAAAGAATGTGATGACATGAAAATGAACTAAAGAGAAGCATTGAAGGAAGTGAAAGATGAAATAACTGAAATGAAGGCATCAATACAAACTATAAACAGTAGATTAGATCACAAGGAAAATAGAACATCGCTCTTAGAAGATGACCATTCCAAAAATGAATCCATAATACGTAATTTAGAAAAAAAAACTTGGCAGTATGAATTGGACATTGATGAGATCTGGGCCAATTTTAAAAGAGGGCCTAGAATAATAGGCAAAGAAGAGGGATCAGAAGTTGAAATTTATGGGATAACAATCTTTTCAAAGAAGTAATATCAGAGAATTTTCCAAACATAGAAAGAGAAGTTGACACACAGGTACAGGAAACACATAGAACTCCCTCAAGACAAGACCAAAGAAGAGATTCACCATGCCACAAAATAATCAAGTTGACTAATGTAGAGGCTAAGGAGAGAATCCTAAAGGCAATAAAAGGAAAACGCCAAGTGACATTTAGAGGCAAACCAATTAGAATCACTCCAGATCTCCCAAATCAAGTCATGAAAGCCAGGAGGAGCTGGAGTAACATATTCCAAACTCTGAAAGAAAATAACTTGCAGCCAAGATTCTCCTACCCAGCAAAACTCTCTCTCAAAATTGATGGGGAAATAAAAACCTTCCATGACAAACAGAAACTGAAAGAATTTATGTCTTCCAAACCAGCACTAGAGAAAATACTCAAAGAGATTAACTACAAAGAAGAACTAACAAGTAAACGTCAGAACTAGAGAAACAATAATTTCCAGGAAGCAAACAACTAAGCAAAGAAGAACAAACACTACTGCAAACAGAAGTCAAAACCCAAAATGTTAGGAATTAAAAACCATCTCTCAATAATCACACTTAATATAAATGGTCTCAACTCCCCAATAAAAAGGCACAAGGTGGCAAAATGGATCCAAACCCAGAATCCATCTATATGCTGCCTGCAAGAAACACATCTTACAGCAAAGATGCCCACAAACTAAACGTGAAGGGCTGGAGTATGGTAATCCATGCCAAAGGAACCCGAAGACAAGAAGGAGTAGCAACCATGATATCAGATAAATTAGACTTCAAGCCTAAACTTATCAGAAGAGACAAAGCAGGACATTTTTTACTGGTAAAAGGAACAATCCAGGAAGAGGAAATAATAATTATCAACATCTATGCCCCAAACATAGGTGCAGCCACTTTCATAAAACAAACTCTGCATGATATAAAGACACACATAGTCCCAATACACTAATACTAGGAGACTTCAATACTCCTCTCACATCACTAGACTGATCTTCTAAACAAAAAGACAGTAGAGACACCACAGACCTAAAGAATACCATAAACCACCTATTAGACACATATAGACGCTTTCACCCAACTACAGCTGAATTTACATTTTTCTCAGCTGCACATGGAACCTTCTCCAAAATAGACCATATTCTGGGCCACAAAGCGAGCACTGGCAAATTCAAAAAATGTAAAATAATTCCCTGCATCTTTTCAGACCACAATGGAGTGAAACTAGAAATCAACTCTAAGAAGACCCAAAGTAACCATGTAAACACATGGAGACTGAACACCACATTGTTGAATGAGGATTGGGGCATAGAAGAAGTAAGGGGAAGAATTTAAAAATTCCTAGAAACCAATGAAAATATAGATACAAAATATCAAACCTCTCAGACACTTTGAAGGCAGTACTAAGAGAAAAATTTATAGCACTGAGTACCCACATAAGAAGAACAGAAAATCACCAAATAAATAACCTAATGACACAGCTCAAAGCACTTGAAAAACAAGAACAGTCCAACCCCAAAGCTAGTAGAAGACAGGAAATTATGAAAATCAGGGCAGAAATTAATGAAATAGAGAATAAAAAGATAATATAGGAAATCAGCAAAACAAAATGCTGCTTTCTTGAAAAAATAAACAAGATAAACAAGATAGATAAACCATTGGCCAACCTAACCAAAAGAGAGAATCTACCCAAATTACCAGAATAAGAGATGAAAAGGTGATATTACCACTGACAGTATGGAAATACATAGGATCATCAGAAACTATTTTGAAAAGTTATACTCCAACAAAATAGAAAATCTAGAAGACACTGACAAATTTCTAGACACATATAACCTTCCTAGATTGAGTAAAGTAGATACAGAAAAGTTAAACCGACCAATAGCAATCAAAGAGATACAAGTTTACCATCAAAGAAAAGCCCAGGGCCAGATGTTTTTCCAAGTGAATTTTATAAAACATTTATAGAAGAGCTAATCCCAATATTCCTCAAACTATTCCATGAAATAGAAAAAAACGGGACCCTCCAAAACATATTCTATGAAGCCAAAATCACATTAATACCAAAGCCAAATAAAGACAGCTCAAGAAAAGAAAACTATAGGCATATATCATTGAAGAACTTAGATGCAAAACTGCTAAACAAAATACTAGCAATGCACATTCAAAAACCACATCAAGAAAATTATACACCATGACCAAGTCTGGTTCATCCCAGGGATGCAAGGCTGGTCCAATATATGAAAAACAATCCGTGTAATTCACCACATAAACAGAATCAGACACAAATCACATGGTCAGTGACAAGATTCAACACCCATTCATGCTAAAAGCACTTCAGAGAATCGGAATAGAAGGAACATACCTCAACATCATAAAAGCCATATTCAATAGGCCCACAGCCAACATCATATTAAACAGAGGAAAAACTGCAAGAGTTCCCACTAAAAATAGAAACAAAGACAAGGATGTCCATTATCACCTCTTCTGTTCAATATAGTACTTGAGACTCTAGCCAGAGCAATAAGGCAAGAGAAGGAAATCAAAGGGGTAAAAATAGGGAAAGAAGAACTAAAACTATCCCTTTTGGCAGATGACATGATACTATACTTAGAAGACCCAACAAACTCACCAAAAACCTTATAGAACTGATCAACAAGTTCAGCAAAGTGTCTGGATAAAAAATCAATCTTAAAAAATCAGAAGCTTTCCTGTATGCCAACCATAAATCTACTAAAAAAGAAATCCAGAAAACAATTCCACTCACAATACCACCCTCAAAAATAAAATACTTAGGGATAAACCTAGCCAAGGAGGTAAAAGACCTCTATAAAGGAAACTATAAAAAGTTGAAAAAAGAAATCAATGAAGAACTTAGAAGATGGAAAGATCTACCATGCTCTTGGATAGGCAGAATAAATATCACCAAAATAGCCATCCTCCCAAAAGTGATCTACAGATTCAATGCAACACCCATGAAATTACCAAAGTCACTCCTCACAGACATAGAAAAGTCATTCCTTAAATTTATCTAGAATAACAATAAGTCCAGGATAGCCAACACAGTTCTTAGCAACAAGAACCATGCAGGAGGTATCACAATACCTGACTTTAAATTCTACTACAAAGCCACAGTAATAAAAACAGCATGGTATTGGCACAAAAACAGACACACAGACCAAGGGAGCAGAATAGAAGACTCAGAAACAGACCCATGTGCTTACGGTCAATTGATTTTTGACAAAGGAGCCAAAAACATACACTGGAAAAAAGATAGCCTCTTTAATAAATGGTGTTGGCAAAACTGGTTAACCGTATGCAGGAAAATGGAAATAAACCCCACTTTCTCACCCTGTACAAGAGTCAACTCAAGGTGGATCAAAGCCCTGGAAGTCAGGCCAGAGACCTTGCAGCTACTTGAAGAGGGCATAGGACCAACACTTCAACACATAGATACAGGTAAAAACTTTCTCAACAAGACCCCAAAAGCACAAGCAAGTCAAAGGAAGATCAATACATGGGATTGCATTAAACTGAAGAGCTTCTGTGCAGCAAAGGAAACTATCAGAACCTCAACAGAGAGCCCAAAAAATGGGAGAAAAATTTTGCCAGCTACTCTTCTGATAGAGGTCTAATATCTAGGATATACAGAGAACTCAAGAAACTCACAGCCAAGAAAACAAACAACCCAATCAAAAAATGGGCAAAGGATCTAAATAGACACTTCACAAAAGAAGAAATACAAATGGCCAATAAATGTATGAGGACATGTTCAACATCATTAGCAATCAGAGAGATGAAAATCAAAACTACCCTGAGATTTCACCTAACCCCAATCAGAATAGCAATCAATAAGAACACAAACAACAACAAATGCTGGTGAGGGTGTGGAGAAGTGGGAACCCTAATACATTGTTGGTGGGATTGCAAACTAGTGCAACCACTTTGGAAAACAGTATGGAGGATCCTCAGACAAATGGGAATGAACCTACCCTATGATCCAGCAATACCACTTCTGGGTATCTACCCAAAAGAACGGAAACCAAACATCAGATCAACGCATGTGTATATATGTTTATAGCTGCACAGTTCACAATAACCAAACTATGGAAGCAGCCAAGATAGCCATATGAATGGATTACAAAACTATGGGATATGTACACAATGGAATTTTACTCAGCCATAAAGGAGAACAAATTCATGTTATTTGCAGGGAACTGGATGCAACTGGAAAACATTATGTTAAGTGAGATTAGTCAGTCACAAAGAGTAAAAAAGCATATGTTCTCCCTAATATGTGGATGCTAGGGAGAAGATGGGGTGTAAGAGGGTCTCCAGATGAAAAAGGGAGACCCTCAATAAGCAAAGAAGTTGACTTAACTTAAGGGGGTGGATGGGAGGCTAAGGGGGACACCCTAATGCACACGATGTACTTTCACAGATACATCAAGGTCAATTACTAAACTAAACTTGAGGAGGGAGGGCGAGGGAGTGGGGCGGGAATTAGGGAAGGGGTTAAATGAGAAATGTGTGCATATATGGCTTTTTCAGCTTGTACCTAACAAAGATGTATGTTTACAATGCACCAATTTTATATAAAGAACTCGTAATTTTATATAGCTATATATATGCTATATATGAATTGATTTAGTGTTTCTTTTCATACAATGCTCAGACCAAAAAAAGATTTAATATAACTTAAAAATGACTTTGTACAGCTCTTTCAAATATAGATTAGCTTTCAAAAGCCAAAAACTACATATATGTGTGTGTGTGTGTGTGTGTGTGTGTGTGTGTGTGTGTAGGGTACAGGAGGTTGAACCCAGGGACATTCTACTTCCAAGCTACTCCTCCACTCCTTTTTATTTTTATTTTAAAACAGGTTCTTACTAAGTTGTTGAGGGTCTCGCTAAATTGCTGAGACTGGCCTCAAACCTAAGATCCTCCTGTATCAGTCCCCCAAGTACTAGAATTATAGGCAAGGATGAACATGTCCTGCTCCAAGTTAATATTATGTATCACTAAACAAAGAGTTTAGATCATTTTTAAAGTCACTAATTTAATAAATTTATAATTACTATAATTTTTATATTAAAATTTCTAAAAATAAAAACATAAATTTTATCAAAATTCAAAATTCCTTTAATAAACATATTCAGCAATATAACAATAGATGAGTCTGAACCTAGTCAAATATATTATCTTAGTCAAGAAGTCAACATCAGACTTAACAGAGAATCATTGAAGTTAAACAAACAAAAAACAAAAACAGTGATGTCTTTCATTATCATAAGTATTTAACATGCTGCTAGAGGCATTAGGTCAATGAAATTAAAGAGAAAAACTAGCAGTGTAAAATTGAAAAGGAAAAAAAGAGAGAGAAGGAGAAACTATCACAATATTCAGATGATGTGACAAATGACAGATGATTCCCAAAGATTCAACTGGAAAGGAAATTGAGTATGGTAGAGACAGTTTTTGGAGCACTTGCTTTTTGTTTCCACAGAGAGCACCCATTTAGGAAGTACAATGCAAGATCCTATACATGATGGCAACAGAAATGCAAGTTAGGAGAAAATATATAAGAAGTGAGTCAAGATCTCTTATGAAGAATTGGTTTTGAAAAAACCTTTGTGAAGAACTGATTTTTGTGTTTATTGTTATAATTCTCTAGACTTTACTATTTATTTTATTTCTAAATCAGAAGCTACCATATGCATATGGCAAACAGAATTAGTACACAAATGAGAATTATTGTTTGGGTAGAGAGGGTGCCTCTGATATTACAGTAATGAAAAGATCAATCTTGATTGATCAACCTATTTTAAGAAAACAAAAATCACTTAAAATCAATAGGGAGAATCAAGAACTATTCCTGGCATTTGAATGGTAGAACTGAAAATTAGAAGACAACAAAAGTTTCAAGGTTCTTTTTTTTTTTTTTTTTTTTTTTTGAGAATACTCTCATATCAGTCCTATAAACAACTTTCTAAGATTTTATGAACTCTGGATAACTACTGTCATGTATTAAATAATTGCTATGTTTCTAATGGCTCTATGTATTTTTCTTCAGAAATGCTAAGAAATCATTATTTCCACTTAACAGAAGAGATACATGAGGCTCTCATAGGTAAATAAATCTCTATGCAAGATCATAAACATGCTATAAGGCAGAGCCTGATTTCTAATCCAGGAGTCAGTTTCAGACAGAACATCTGCGTTCCTTACTCATTAATATACTGCTTTTTATTTTAGTCCACACCCAATCACTTCCATACATATCCACTTTTTTTTAACCCATATGTTCAAAACTAAAGTGGGCAGATTTAAGCTTCCTTCCAAACCTTCCAGGTAATGTAGCTAACAAGAAATGTAAGAGACTGTAAAGATATAAAATAATTTAGAAACTCTGATAGTAATTCCCTCTGATGGTAGAAGTAATACTTTCTGTACCATCCAATATTAATAATGAAAACAGAGGAAAGCATGCACACTCACAGTTTCAGTTTTAAAAAAATATATGTTTTAGAACCCTTCGTGGAATATGGGATCCATGAACTAGGTACATCTTCATTGGAAGTCTCCTTTTTGCATAGTTATTCTTAGAGTGATACTATTTATATCCAAAGTACTACTGTTTATCTTAAGTAGAAGAAGTGATTTAAAAATCGCCGTGATGTGAATGATATCCTATCAATAGCATGACAGGCATATCTTAAACCAAGAGGAGGATTTTTTCATACTTTTATTGGTGCATTACAGTCTCTATATAATGTAGCTCCTAGTGATGGTAACACTGCACACAGCACCTGGTGGGCTTTCTCCACTCCACAGGGTATTGAGAAAGACATTGGTATTCTCACATAGGTACGTAATGTCAATGTAAGTGATTCCTTCACTGATCCTCCCTCCCTCCTCCTCCTAGACCACCTTCCTGGCTCCAATGAAGTTTCCCCTCCATTGTTTGAAGTCTCTCTGGCATCCCAATTACCCAACAGCTTCTGCATATGAGAGAAAACATATGAACCTTCAGTTTCTGTGACTGACTAAACTCACGTAGCATAACCAGGTCCAACCATTTTCCTGCAAATGACATTATTTTGTTCATCTTGATTGCTGAATAGAATTCTATAATGTGTATATCCCATAATTTTGCAATCCATTTGTTTGTTTTTGGACATGTAGGCTAGCTTTATAATTTGGCTATTATGAATTGTATTGCTATAAACATGGATATGCATATGTTACTATAATTTTCTAATTTCCATCCTGTGGAAAGATACCCATGAGTGGTATAGCTTGTTTATGTCATTTTTCATGGATCTAGAAAAATCAGTCATAAATTTCATATGGAGAAACAAAATACCCAGAATAGCCAAAGAAATTTTCAGCAATAAAAACTACGCAGGAGACATCACAATTCCTGACTTCAAGTTATACTACAGAGCTATAGTATTATAAACAGCATGGTATTGGCACACAAATAGACACATAGACCAATGGAACAGAATAGAAGGTATAGAAACAAATCCACACACATATAGCCAATTGATTTTCAACAAAGGTGCCAGACACATACATTAGAGAAAAGAAAGCCTTTCCAACAAACGGTGTTGGGAAAACTGGTTATCCATTTGCAGAAAAATTGAATTAAATCTTTACCTCTCACCCTGCACAAGAGTCAACTCAAGATTAAGCAAAGATCTGGAAATTAGACCAGAGACTTTGAAGTTACTATAGAAGGGCAGAAGTCCAACACTCCAACCTATAGGAACAGGTAGAAGCTTCCTCAATAAGGTACCCAAAGGTCAGAAAATTAAAACAAAAATTAATAAATGGGTTATTAAACTAAAAATTTTCCACTCATCAGATGAAACCATCAAGAATATAAAGAGAGAACCTACAGAATGGGAGAAGATCTTTTCCAGCTATCCTTCTGATAGAGGACTAAATCTACAGTATACAAAGTACTTAAAAGACTCAACACTAAAAAAACAACCCAATCAAGAAATGGGCACTTGAAGTAGACACTTCACAAAAGAAGAAATACAAATGGCCAATAAATATATGAAAAGATATTCAACATCATTAGCAATCAGGGAGATGCAGGTCAAAACTACACTGAGATTACATCTAACCCCAATCGGAGTGGCAACCATCAAGAAGTCAAACAACAATAAAAGATGACAAGGAATGGGGGAATTGGAACTGTTCTACAATGTTGGTGGGATTGCAAATTAATGCAGCCACTATGGAGATCAGTGTGGAGATTCCTCAGAAAATTGTCAATGTATACACCATAAGAGGAACATTTTAGATTGAAGCCAAAAGCAACTTTCTAACTTTCTGATGTTAGAAAATGATAATTTGTGTTTTATATTTTTTCTTATCTAAAATTGTAGTAGATCAAGCTAAACCCTGTAAAGCATTTACTGACTATGTTTATAGGTGGAGTATCTAATATGCAATAATTTTTTATTGATTTTTATACTCCCAGCTCCTTTAACCTCTAGACTATAGTGATCTCCATGTGGCTGGCCAAGCCCATTTTTAGATTTAATTATCTCTCTGTATTTTAAGCCCTCTTGTCTCTTTTGGTTGCTGATTATTATAAGACCTAAAGCACCTTCTCAGATTTTAATGACTTTTTTTTTTTTTTTTGCCAGATTAGTGATCTATTCTGTCATTGAATATTAGACATCCCCTCCCAGTACCAATTTCTTCCTTTTTTTTTTCTCTCTTCTAACAAATCATTTTGGGAAGTAATATTCAATATATTTTTCAAAGACCTGTACGTAACATAATGTTTTAGATAAATATGAAGCAGGACAAACATTTTACAAAGGGACTTCAGCCATGTGGCTGCCATGAGGTTGGAGAATGGGAAGTCTGCCCATTAAAATAGTTCCTGGAATTTGGATTGAAAATCAATTTTTGCATAGGAAAATAAACTATTTAGGATTCCTGTGTCTTTCCCTAGTCAGATTTTTCTTATTTTAAGATAAAAATATGCAATAAGAAATGCATTTAAGATCAATGAAATGTTCCAATTGCAGTCTTCAGAGACCTTGGCCTTTGAAACTCCCCAAGTATAATGACATCCCAAATTGGCAAGCTTTAATCTGTTCTTCATCATAAGAAATTGTCAGGTTGTTTTCTTTCTTTTTCTTGCTGTGTGTGTGTGTGTGTGTGTGTGTGTGTGTGTGTGTGTGTGTGTGTATGCACATTTAAAAATGCATACTTAAATACTTGGAATTTCTTGAAAATAGCTAAGTTGAAGTTCAGAATTTTTCATTCTGTGTGCCTATTACATATGGTAAATTAAAAGACACTAAAAGTTTGTTCTAAGAATCATTCTGTATTGTAATCAAGTGATTTGTTTGAGTCAACTCATTCAAAAGAAGGAAATGGCAGAGAAATGGGACCTGCCCTAAACTACCCCAAGTCCTTTATAATCTTAACTCTCCCTTGTCAAAGCTGATTCCAACTGTCTATCCAGAGTGACATGTGCTCTGTTTGTAAGCCTGGGATGACTGAGAGGAGAGGGCATTCTGGGAGCAACTGTATCAGTGGAGAATTAGGTATCACTGTCTCTGTGTTGACTGTTTTTTGTCATTACTTTTGATGTTTGAGCTAACTAAAACAGAGCTAACTACCATATCCACTGAAAAGTGAAAATAATTCTCCGAACACTTTAATAAGAATAAAGTGTAAAGAATGTTTCATAAACTAACTCTGAAACCAATCCCAAATAAGAGAAATTATTCTTTTGTCCCTTTAAGGCTGTAAGAATTCAAAATAACAGTGCAAAGGTATTTAAACATAAGGATATATTTACAATCAAGTTTTGAATCAAGAATATGTTTGCTCATCCTTGGTTTTTAAGAGAAATATGCTTCAGCCGGTGTGGTGGCCCACACTTGTAAACCCAGCATTTGGGAGGCTGACACTGGAGGATCAGGGTTCGTGGCCAGCCTCAGCTTACCTAGTGAGGCCCTCCACAACTGAGAGAGACCCTGTTTCAAAATAAAACTAAAAAATAGGGCTGAGGGTGTAGTTCGGAGGTAGAATGCCCCTGAGTTCAATCTCCAGTACTGAAAAAAATAATAAAAAAAGAGAAATATGCTTCAAAGAAGAAAATAATCATTTATCTCTGTGTTCATTTTATGTAGTATTTTTCCCAAGGGAGGATGCCTCTTTAAGAAAGGTACTCAATGGGCTACACTATATATTTTGAGGTTCTTATAAAAATATTCTCCATACAAGTTTTTATATGAAAAGCATATAACACAACAGGAGCAACTGTCATGTCATATAGCAAAATAATTTTTTTAAAGGCTGGTCTGTTAAAACCTAATAAGGTATTAACCGAAAAAGAAAAACAAAGAAAAATTAAAACATCATTTGAAATTCTATTTTTGTTGTTTGACATCAATATGATAAAAGTGGATGTCATTTTGTAAATTTAAATTTTTCATCTTAGTATTTTAGCATAATGTAGCTTATTATAATATCTTATAAAAATTAAAAACTAAATCTGCCCCTCAACAAAACCTCTAGAAGATGACCCGGAATTCAAAAAGGAAAGTTTAAATTTCAATTAAAAAATATGTAAACATGAGAAACTACTTTTAGGTCTAAATCTAATATGTCAGAACAAGATACATAAATATGAGAATTAAATTTCTTAGATTCTAATTTCTCGGTGTAACAAAGATAAAATATGCTTATTTTCATTTAACTACTGTTATAACAGTTCATGAAGAACTCATGTGTTAATGTTTGAATTGATGTGATTAACTCGTGAGAGCTACAATCTCACCACTGGATAAATCCATTTTTACGGATTTACTGGTACTGAGAGTATGGCCTTAGGGACTGTGCTTTTGTCTTTGAAACCTCTGTTTGCTTGGCCTCTCTGCTTCCAGTTTCTATGATGTGAGAGCAGAGACCTTGCTCTCTCCCTCTCTCTGCTTCTTGCCACCATGCCCTAAGCCATACCCTAGCCCCACATGAACTGAACCCCAAAATCTCCAAAAACTGTGAGCAAATAAATCTTCATTCCTCTAAGTGTGTGGACAGCTGTGAGAATGCTAAGATAGTTTCACAGAATATGCTTCCCTCTGCTCATCAGCTTCACTGTCACATCAATGTCTATGTAAGTCTGAAATTCCTAGTTAAAGGAATATCAATTCATGCTTCAATTTATTTAGCCAATGGTAAGTACAGTTCTACAATTCAACAATCAGCATGAACATCTCCACCAGCCTAGAAGCTGAGTACCAGCGTCCTAGCATCCCTTCCCCCGGTGTTGTATCCCTAGGTCCTCAGCAGAAAGGGCCATAAAAACAGGGGTTGAACGTATTTGTCTCTAAAACCAAAAATAATTTAAAAATTAAAAACTTTTTACTTAGGACAGATAGAACCATACTTAAATTATTATTAGGGTTTTGTTTTACAGAGCCTGAAACAAGAGCCTGTGTGAAAAATGTTTATTTGGGAAAATGATACCATGAATAGGAGTTGAAGACTCGGGAATACACCAAATGTTAGAATTACCATTCTGACCTGGGCTCCACTCTACTGGGAAAAGTAAGAGCTTTGTAAAGTGAGTTTCAGAATCATCTAAACTAGGGTTGTACTAGCTCTTGCCCCTCACTGGTTAAGAGCTGCCCTATGCCCCTGTGGCCTTTCCAGACTTGCCTGTTTTGAGTACCCAGAGATCCTTGCCCAGGGCACATGAAGGGATGTAAGATGCAGCTCGAGGAGTCACCATTACATTAAACTTGCACCAGCCCAGATGTTTCAGGAATGATCAAATAAAAAGATGGGTAGAGGATGTGAGAGAGGCTCCCACTGATGCCTGGATTTGCTTCCAGGTCACATTCACTAAACAAACTGCTGTCCGTTTCTAAGCCTTCTTTCCAAAATAGCAGAGTCAAGCTGGGCATGGTGGCACATACTTGTAATCCCAGTACTTGGGAGGCTCAGACAGGAGAATCGCAGTTCCGCAGCCAGCCTCAGCTACTTAGTAAGGCCCTCTGCAACTTAGTGAGATCCTGTTTCAAAATAAAGAATAAAAAGTAGAACTTGAGGTATAGCTTGGAAATGAAATGCCCCTGGGTTCAATCCCCAGTACTTCAAAAACAAAACAAAAACAAAATAGCAGGATCTGTGGAAAAGGTCTTATCTAGGCTTGTGAGGTGGAAGAATATTGGATGTAAAACTTCTGAGGAAGAGAAACAGGGTTTCAGGATGACATTTGGCAAACAATTTCAGCAAAGTATCTGGCAGAGGCAAATACTTTTATCACAGATTCTACTTTGTATAACAGTTATTAAGCTTTTATTAAAAAAAAAAAAGTACCTAATCACATAAAGACTTGCCGTTTTTTGGCCCAAAAAAAAAAAAAAAAAAATCCTAAAAGCAACTGCAGCCTGACTGGACATTGGCACAAAGTTAGACATCAAGTAATTTAAAAATAAGGCAGAAAAATAAAGTTATCTACCAAATAACCTGAGCCAATGGAGAAATTACCATGTGCCTGAGTACAAATTAAAGATTCTATTATCTTCCCATAACAAAGAAGAAACAACAGAGACTCATAAGTTTAGACCCTGTGTATGTCACAAAATACCTGTATGTAGCAAAAAGCTTCAGTCTGAATGCCAATATTTGCTCTCTATATTGTTGTACTTTGCATGGGATAAGGTAATAAATATCCCCCTTTTCCTTGTCTTGGTAAAAGCTGAAGGAAACGTGAACATTTTCCATATAAAAGGCCAAATAGAGGTGCGAGAAATATACAAGAAGAGAAGAAACACCAGAAAAATAGACATGAGCTAAGGGCCCAAAAGTGGGAGAGAAAGAAATGAAAACTTGCTGCTTATAGTTAATCACAAGTGACTTACTTAAATAGACAAAATGACAGGTTGACCTCCATCTATTTTAACTGCCAAATCCTATCAGCAGGGTGTGATTACTGCCCAAGACCACCTTCTGGGGTGTGGGGGTTCTCAAGCCTGCCAGAAGGATCCCTGACATTCCTTCCTCCATCCAGAAATCCGGAATCCTTCTAAAGAAACATTTAGGGCCATTAAACCAATTGAGTTGAACCTGTGTCCTAAGGGTTGACAGGAAAATGTATTAATATGCTATATAACCAAGTTGGGATTAGAAAAGTAAATCTTGCACAGGTCTTTTTTTTTTAATTCTTCCTCCTTTAAACTTTTTTTTTTTTTTTACAAGATGTTAATATCTTTGAGATATCTGTATCTGAAGGAAGAGAAATAGGCATTTCAAGGCCTAGAATTTCCTGTTCTTAATTTAAAGAAATTTGTCTTTTACTACAAAAACAAAATAAGAAGGAATTAAGCCTCAGGAAAAGTTAACTAAAAATTGGGGTCTCACAAGTTGAAAAGAAAAAACTAGAAAAAATTTGTAACATCAGACATTCTTTCTGCAGCAATATAGCCAAAAAGAGGTAGGCAGAGTAGACAAAGTAGGTTCTTCAAATTAAAAGAGAGAGAGAGAGAGAGAGAGAGAGAGAGAGAGAGAGAGAGAGAGAGAGAGAGAGAGAGAGAGACAATATTATGTGGCAGGCATCAGAAAAAGATAAATAAACTTTTGAATCTTTGTTTGCTTATTTAATGAAATAATTTTTCAGGTAAAATGAATTAAGTATGTATGTATTTTATTTTCCTTATCTGAAAGAATTTATTTAATGCAATGTCTCCTCATTTTCTCAAAAACTATATCTATGGAGAATTAAGAATTAAATATATCTTCTAATTATTAAATAAGTTGTATTCCGCCTCAGCAATTTCTAGTACAAATTTATTTCAAACTATGATTTTATATAGTAATACCAATTTTTAAAGACTTATATATCAGTTCAGGAGGTGTGGTGTCTTAAATTTCCAAGAAGTTTGCTAGGAAATTCTTTTTCTTAACCATGTAAACATAAGTGACTAATCTTTTTCTGTGAATGCAATTCTAGCACTCCCAGGCATTAAAACGCTCTTGAATCAGTGACTCAGGCTACCCTTTATGCTACAGCTGTCTCCAAGAGCAGGGAAAAGCTCTTAAACTATAATATAATGTCATCCTATTGCTTTAGTCCTGCCTAAAATATATTACCCACGGACCATCATGATTTTTCCCTTAAGCATACAATTTAGCATTCCAAGCATTAATCTCCATAAGATTAACAAGGAAAACACTCCATGTTAAAGCAATGAAAAGTTGTTTTTGTTCAAAATGATGAAAAGGAAATTGTCCAATATTTTAACTTTTCACATCCCTGGTTGGAAAAGAAAACATCCCACCATAAAATGACATTTCAATTATCCTAAGTTAAGAAGAGAAGAGGAGAACACACACACACACACACACACACACACACACACACACACACACACACACGGGAAACCACAATATATCCTATGTAGACCTGTGGTGTTTTCTTTGTTCTTTTTACTTCAAGATGAAACAGCTGGTCGGTCATTGTTTAAAATAGCATCTCACATTTAGATCTTTTTTCGCGTCAAAAGGAAGCCATCTTATCCTTCCAGTTTGCTAACACTGGAGAGGAGTAAACACTCATTTCCTACGTATATTATTTATAATTCAGACATGCTGAACTTTCACATCCAGTGTCAAACTGACCTCGTTCCTACAGGGTTTTGAACCTTCCTTCCCCTGACCCTGTCGACAGACCAAAGTAACCTAAAGGTCATCTTTTCCTCTAGTTCAGTTTTTAAACACACATTTCCTTATTACTATCCAGTAATTCTGACTAGTGCAAGGGATGTTCCTATAAGAGGTGGGTATGGAAGTTTTTTAGAATATTGTATCAGTAGTCTGATAGCAATGTCTCCGAAGAAACGTCTTCATAGTGGTGAGAACATTACAAGAATCTCTTGTTTCCACTCCTTTGCTCAGAGCCCCTAGTTCTGTAAGTACCTGCCAATTTGATGTGAAAACCACATCTTAGTTCTCAAGGGGTGGGGGAAGAGGAATTTTATAACTAACAGTTCTCAAGCTATTTAACCTAAGTAGCTTGAAACATGCTCAGAGACCCTTAAACCAGAAAGGCAGAACGATATATCTCTTTCAAAGAGGTCCTTTCAAATAAATGCTCTGCCCTTAATTTGGGAGAAATTTAAAAATCTGTCACATGAAAAATAAGGGTCCACTTAGGTTCAGTGTAAGCTCTACCCGCCTATCTAGCTCCTTTACTGATTAAAAAACAAACAAAAAAATCCATAAAACAAAAACTCCCACTTAATTAAAATATTTTTTTTAAATCCTATAACATAATTAATAGCTACCAAGATAAAACCCAGGAAATTGTTTTCTTTTACATACTCAGGTAGTATGCCAGAAAAATCATTATAGGACTATTTCTAATATAGGCCTATTTTTTATGTTTTTTTTCTAGAAATACAAATAGTTTCAAGACCTGCATCCAAATTACAAGACTCTTTTACTGAAATGTTGAAGCTGTAAAATATCAAATACAATACGGCAACTAACAAAATTAGGACATTAACAACTGGTACTCCATTAATTTCCAGATAAAGCCAAGAGAGATTAAAGGCCTAGTCCATTGTAGGTTAATAATATTTTGTTATTATTTGTTGAATGAGTTACGTGATTTCCCTATCATTCTTGAATAAGAGGGAGCTTGAAACATTGAAAATAATCCCACAATCACAATTGTCAGTTCAAGTTCTAAAATGTCAACATTGAGATTGAACTGGTTATTATTCTAGCCTAGTTAAACCAAAACAGAGAAACGAGTTCTTTCGTCTGTTTCTTACTTAGTTGATTTGGATTCATGTAGGGTGTCCTCAACTTTCATGCAATTCTCCCAAAGTATTCAAGGAAAAAATCTTATTCACTATTTCTTGCTGGCCTTTGAATATTTTACATTAAAAATGGAGCGTTTTCATCCTCTAATATCTAAAAAGCCATTTATTTTAACAACAGATGGTCTGAGTTTTATCTTCAGTTGTTTGGGGAGTCTGTGAAACATGAATATAACGATAGTAAAAAGAGAATGGGAAATTCATTTCAAAAATGATTTGTAACCTTTTCCTCTTCCCCATGTCTAAATATCACTGTTCTTTTCTTGCTACCAGTGTTGGGCATTTATTCTCTGTCTCTCATTTTGCCCACTAAGAAAATGGGGAAGAATGTAAAAGAATAGGCCATGTCTGAGATCCGGCTGGTTCCCACCCTATCGAGACCCTGTCTCGCCCACGCAAGTGGCATTCTGTAACCTTATTTCCACTGACATTTTTTTTTTCATCTTAGAAAAACTGGGCACTAGGAAGTATGTACACCCCCAAGATCTCGAATTTACCCAATCGGACCTTACTCAGCAGCTCAGTGTCTTAACAACCCTGGCAAAATGACATGGGTCATATTTTCACATGGATGAACTGTTCTTGAACAATTTCTCCAGTGTGTGGGACACAAACAGGCTTTTCTTCAACATCAGGCATGCATGTCTTCCCCGCCTCTTGCTTTTTAACAAACATGTGTATTGTGGCCAGTGCAAGAGAAATTCTATTCCCCATTAATGTTTGAGTTTCTCTCCTACCCACCCTCCTTCCCTACTGCTTTCAGATCCCTCTCTCTCTCTCTCGACATTTCAAGGTATCAAAAAAGTGGATATATCCATAGATATATTTTTTGCATGTAGAGATAGATAAATCATATACCAGTTCATTTTTCCTTGCCCTCTTTCTATATAGGAATTTGGGACAAGAAGGAATAGCAGTAATTATAGTCATCTTGGCACTTAAAAATGTGTACTTTCTGCCTTTCTTAAACAGGTAAGCATTGTTTAGAGTCATTCCATTTCATGAGGTACCGAATTTAGGGCTGGACATGAGGTTTGTTACAAATTAAATTTCTTCTATACCTGTATTAGGTCATGTGTGCTGCTCTAACAAAATACCTTAGACTGAATAACTTTTATGTGTGTAGTGCTGGAAATTGAACACAGGGCATTCTACCTGTGAGCTATCCACCCCCGCCCCCACTGCCCACTGAGTGCATTTTATTTTTCTTTATTTGGAAATAGGGTCTCACCAAGTTGCTGAGAGCCTCATGAAGATGCTGAAGCTGGCTTTGAACCTCTGATCCTCCTGTCTCAGTCTCCCAAGTACTTGGATTATAAGTCTATGCTACCACGCCTATCTGTAATTTATTTCTCACAGTTGTGGAGGCTGGGAGATCCACAGGTGTAGTGCACAGTGAGACCCCAGTCTCTCCTTCCAACATGCACCTCACTGCTGTGCACTCGCAGGGAGAGGACATTGTGTCCTCACATGGCAACAGGTGGGCAGAGTTGGCAGGGATAAATAACCTCCTCATGGCTCTTTTATAAGGATATTAAACTCATTCATGAGCATGGAACACTTTTGACTTGATCACCTCCTGAAAGTCCCACCTCTTAATACTGACAATTAAGTTTCAATTTGGGGGAACCCATTCAGACATTAGCAACAACTATACCACAACCATTTCTCATTCTACTTCCAAAAAAAAAGTAGCAACCCCATATAGTTTCTGTTCCTATCTCATGGTTTCTGATATAATATTCCATATTGCATTATGGCACAAAATAGGCAATTAATAAATATTTTTAAATGAATAAGTAAATGAGTAGTTCAAACATATTTTTCTTATTTTTTTCCAGTTGTACCCCCAGATTATTTTCACAAATGCAAGTAATTCTAAAATAGTCATTCCTAAAATGTACTTCTTTATAAAGAAAAATATTGTAAAAGATGTCCCAAATAATCAGGTTGTTTATCTCTAAAAGCAATAAAAAAAATTGCATTTCACACAAACAATGTTCCTCAAAATGTCAGTCAGACGCTGACTAATACACACATCTGACATTATGACTTGGCTCTTTCAGCAGCTCTGTTCACAAAATATTACCCTCATCTTGAGAGCCCTCTCATGCTGAATGGATGGCAAAAGATATTGTCAATTACAGAAAAATCCACTCTTCCTCAAAAGGCAATTTTTATGAAAAAAATTGAAGGATCAAATAGGACTGTTGCTCAGGAAATTTCAAAGTGTGATATCCAAGTGATGATTTTGGGAAGCAAGTCAAGAAACCTGCTTCCTTTCTCAATGATGTATTACACTCATTAGTATATTCTATTTGAATTGTGTCAGGATTATTTTCTTAGTCTAAGCATTCACCTCTGTTTTAATAATTCCCAGTTAGGTTTCTCATCACCCATTTAATGACCTAAATTGTATGAGTCTCTGGGGATCTGAATATTGGGAGTTGCTTTAATAATAACACTTGTGAAGAAAAGAGCCCATTTTTATTAGCTTGAAACAAAGACATGCTTGAATGGGATACCATGTTTTCTTGATACCAACCCTACCAATGAGAGACTTTCTGACTTTTGCAGAAAAAGTGTGAACACAGCTAATTCTTTCCCAGTGATAAAAACCAAATGACTGTTTGAAGCCAAGATAAAGACTGGGTTACTCAAGAAGCCAATGAATTCTTCACCACACTTTTCAAAACAAAGTGGTGCAGTCTGTCTGGGGAAGCATGTGACAGAGTCTGAGAAGAACACTTCAGGTATCTGTCCTAAAATATGTAGATCAAAGAGAAGACCAACTTCAATATTTATTTCAGTCCAAGCACTTTGATACTTCCTTTTACTAATAGCATGAATTTGAGGCTCAACTTCACCTAAGTAGATAGTTATAAATTATCACAGGAGTTCAGAAGTTTGTGTTATGGGAGCCACTTTAATTAGATCTCTTGGCCAAGATAGCTGGAATGTTGACATTGAATCAAGGAGGAATATAGCAGTTATAAGAACAATAAAAGACCCTCTGAAGGATGGTAACACAGGTGTCTTTTGTTACCCTGTCCCCACATCCTGCTACATCAACCTCAACATAACCCTAGAATATCCCTTATTAAATGAGAGGAAAACTGCTCACTGCCCGAGATCCCTGTAATCCAATTCTCCAGGAAAGCCCCACTGACCACCATGCATGACTTTCCACAGTTCTGCTTGGTGGTTTGCAAAAATGCCCAGTTCTTATAAAAATTACTTCTAAAGAGTGCTCACAGCAAGGAGGACAGACACACTGAGTAGGTGTTTGGGTCTTTCTGTCATAATTCCTCCAGGTAGGTACCCACAGATGCCAGGATAATACAGAAGCTCCACTTGAGAAAGTCACTCTGTGGTCCTATCTACTCCTGTATAAAGTGCTGACCAGACTCAAATTATGAGTGCAAAGTGGCTAGGTATTGAGTCATCAGCGAGAGGAATGTATCAGAAGTCATAAATGAGTGTATATCAAACAAGTCTGGAAAATAATCTGGCAAGATTCTTAAAAACATTGATGCCTGTAAACATATCGCAAGACTTACAGTTATCTGACGGTTTTCAGAAAAGTATGTCCATTAATACAAAAGATTGGGAATTTCAAGTGTGAAATACTCTCTTCAAGCATGAATTTGGCTTTTAAAAGTGACCATCACTAAGTATCAATTGTGTAAACAGGCTGGGTGATGAGAATCAGCAATGTAAATTTACATTAAAAAATGAAGTTTGCCTATATAATAAGACTGATTTTTTTTTCTCTGCTAGTCTCAAGCCAAGCCTGAGAGCCATTCCAAGGGTGAAGCTTGGATGAGAGGGTGATCTGACTGAGACAGCTGCCATCCGTCATCCCATTGACCTTGAGGTTAATTCACCTGCTCTGGCTGGCTGACCAAGGTCATCTCCATCCGCCCTCACTACTCCATGGCCATCCCCTTTGAAACTCCTTGAATGACAATAAAAGAAGAAGCGAGCCCTTCTTTCATCAGAATGACTATTCACTCTTTCAACAAATGTTTTCTGAACTTCTATATATCAAACATTATGTAAGATGTGCTGGGAAACAAGAAATGATCACACTCGAGGTAAGGACGCAGAGAATCAAAGGAAATTAAATCAACAAAAATTTTAAATGCTAATAAATGCAGTGAAGAAAAGAAAGACACTGCATTAGGAGGTTGAGGCAGGCCTGTCTCTGAGAAGGTCTCTTTTTCATTAAGACCTAAATGATGAAAAGTTACCAACCAGGAGGAAAGCGTGCTTAAGATTTCTAGGCTAAAGAAAGCCTAAAAGTTCTAATGCAGAAAGAGCCAGGCGGCCATAGGACTTGGTGGACCCCAATACCATGAGCCTGGGCACCACATGAGCGAGGCCCATTATACATCCAAGTGGTGGGTTCTCCTGCCACAAACATCAAATCATTGGAGTTCCCAAAATGTTTTGATCGAAAGCAGCATTTGAGCAGTGATAGGCACAGACCTTCCCAAGGTGATCACCTGGAAAGAGATCACACGAACAGAATTGTGTTCAGGTGTCAAAACAAAAATAAGACATTTCCTTACAGTTATACCAGAGGAAGTTAAATGCTTTTTTAAGGAGATGACAGTGGCCAGTATTTAATTTGAGATTCCTTTTCCTAGACCTAAACATTTGTTTCCTGCTCAGGCAAGCTTGAGAAGATGGGATCAAGGGAGTTTTGTGGTCCAGTGAGCAAAGGATGGGAAAATCAGAAAGATTTTGAGTTATAATCCCAGTTGAGCTACTAGATGACCTTTAGGCAAGTCACTCGACCTCCTTGTGCCTCATGCTCCCAGCTGGAAAATTGGATAAGACCAGCAGGATATCACTAAAAACCAGATGCTGCACCAAGCCCAAGCTTTCCCAGCTAAATAAATTACCACCAAGGGGGGGAAGGGGCAGAGTCCAATCTATCAGCCCATGCGTAATGTCCAATTAATGACATTAGGTCACCTTATATTTAACAGTTATTAATTTATCTTATATTCACCAAAGTAATTTAGCAAAGCAAAGAGTTCAAACATTAATACTATTTCCTGAGCTGTTTGCAAATGTCGCTCTGGTTTGAGTTGACTTTGCCACAGCATTTTTGCAGGTTAATAATTGTTACAATCCTGGTCTTGCCTCGTTACACCTTCCGATAGCCAGTCATGCCAGTGTCAATGACACACAGCTGGAACAACAAAGAGAAGGTCAAAACAGGAGTTTATTTCCCCATTATTCAAACAAAATAAACTTGCCATTTCTATATGAAACAGGACAATGATGTTTTGTGTCTAGGTATTACTAAGATATTTAAATAGACAGCAAGATTTCTACCCCTCATTAGAATGTTTTGTCTATATCATTAATAAACATCTGCTTTGCTTACTAAGACTTATTTAGGACATGTAAAAGTCTTTAAAACTGGGAATTTTTCAGTTTAAATTAAAACATCTTTATTTAGCCTCATGGGAAAAAATATATTCAAGTTAAATTAGCCATTTTACTGGATAGAAGAATGTTGGAAGAACTTTGGTGATGAAATTGAAAATGCTTTATCCCATGATAAAGTTAATATTTGGGTATATTTGAAAAGTAGCAACTTTCTAATTCTTTTCATTATTATCTTGTGGGGGGGTACTGGAGACAGAACACAAGGACATTCTACCTCTGAGCTACACCTCTAGCCCTTTTTTATCTTTTTATTGGAAATAGGGTCTTGCTTGATTGCTGAGAGTCCTGCTAGATGCTGAGGCTGGTCTCAAACCTGCGATCCTCCTGTCTCAGACTCCCAAATGCACCATGCTCAACTGCAACATTTATTCGTTTATTTAGTATTTATTTATTTATTTATTTATTTATTTATTTATTTATTTATTTTGATACTGGAAATTGAACTCATTCTACCTCTGAGCTATATCCCCAGCCCTTTTTTATTTTATTATTATTTTTTTTTATTTTGTAACAGGGTCTAGTTAAGTTTCTGAGGGCCTTGCTAAATTGCTGAGGCTGTCCTCAAACCTGCAAATTCTGGAATTATAGGTGTGTGTGACCACACCCAGCTAACTTTCTAATTATTTAACTTGAAATTAAAATGATCTGTGCCATCTACATGGAGACCTGTTCCACATAGGTGTATATAATGTATATGTAATAAAAATATGCCTATTCTGTGACATTCCAGTGTCTGGCTTAGTTTTTTATTTCCACTTGGATAGCTTTTCTTTTTTTATTTTATTGGTGCATTGTAATTGCACATGATAGTGAGAGTCATAGTGACACATCCATATGTAGACATAACATTATGTAGCCCATTTCCTTCTTCTCTCCACTCTTTGATCCCTGTACATGATAGTGAGAGTCACAGGGATGCGTTCATGTATGCACATAACATTATATGGATATCATATGAACATATGTATAAAAATTAATGAAGTTAAAGACATTAAAATATGACTATGGGTGCCAGCATACACTTGACATTCCTTCAAAGGTTTATACATATGTAATGGGTGGAAAATGAAAAAATCATTTCTAAAAACCCTTTAAGTCCTTTCTATTCTAAAATTAACACACAGTAGCTCCTTTCCTCTGGGAGACTTGAGGGAAAGCATTATTGTTTTCCTGGATTGGAATGCCAGTGAATAGAACAACTTTGTGCAGTTGCTTTTCTTTCTGCTGAGTGAAGAGATGCTCCAAGTAAATGTGAAGGTTGATTGTAGTGTTTTGCTTTTTAATTAGATATTGCTGGCTATTCTTTGACCTCAACTCTAATAAAAATAATTGTTTTTCTGGGAGCACATTTTTATTTCCTCAAAAACACATTAACAATATAGATGATGGATAAATGGCTGAAGTATAGATAGTTGAGTGACTTTGGGAAGGTTGCCTAATATCTGAGATGCATTCTCACTCAACTACAAAATGAAAAGGTATTAACACAGATCTTATTAAGGATCAAGAAACTAAAAGTGTTTGTAGTATGCTCTGGAAATGTAACATATTATTCTAGAGTGTTGTTTATTCTCATGTGTTTGTCTTAAGGAGTTACCCACCTAGGCAGTTCTTCATCACCTTCAGTGTACATCCAAGTGGGTGCCTGACTGGACCTGAATCATTTTTTGCACATGAATCATTTGCTAAGATGCACCATCTTGGAGAGCTGGCTCAGAGACCACATAAAGTGGCAGCAACCTGTGTATGCACTGGCCACATCCCATCATCCTAACCCTATAATTATTAGCTATTGTGCTACATGCAAGAAACCACAGAAATAAGTACCTGGCATTATTCAATGTGTCCAAAGTCTAGTTGTGTATATTTTTTCATTCATTTTCAGTAGGGCAATACATGTTCTGTTCTTAAGCATGGATAAACATTTGGAACATATCTCCCCTTCAAAAAATGATGACAATAAAGGAAGGAGGGAGAAGGAGAGAAAGGGAGGGGGATAGAGAGAGAATTTTTGGAAGAAGAAAGGGTGGGGAAAGAGAGAAGATAATCCCAGTATAAATCATGAGCAGGCACACAAAGTGTACATTGGCAGCTTGTATGGAAATATATAATACTTAAGGAAAGAGGGCAATATTGATGTAGCCAGTATCCTCTATCGGAATATAAGATTAAGGAGCATTATATCTTTGAGCTACACCCCCAGCTCTATTTTTTTTTTTAATTTAGAAACAGGGTCTCATGAAGTTGCTGAGGGCCTCGCTAAGTTGCTGAAGCTGGCCATGAACTTGGGATCCTCCTGTCTCAGCCTCCAGAAATCTTTTTAATTAAAGAGCTAAACACTAATATGTCAAAGTTTTTAACAATCAGAAATTTAGTTGAGACTCAGAGAGAAAAATTAAGTATGTTCTATTTTATTATACAACAAGATAATCTTTGATATCATTTTTTCTTCTATACTGAGGTGCGATCTTTTTTAAAGAAATTTTCATGAATTTCTCTATTCTCTTGGGTCTAAATTCATTATTATCACAGTTATATTTGTTAGCCAGCCTTAGAGTTATGGTAAATAATACTAAACACATCATTCATTTTCAATAAATAAGCATTAAAATAAGTGTTTTTTTATTTACTATCAAAAGCCTTGACATCTTCCTCTCTCTACATAACTCCTGCAGCAACAATGGTTTCTACTTGGCATGCTTACAAACTTCTGTCATGTAGCTGAGAGCAAACCAATGGCACCCATTCTAGCCTCTTAAGTTAATAACATTCATTTAATGCCTTCCACAATAATAGGCATTTTATGCAATAGGTTATTATGGTCCTTGAAGCCTGCATGGTCTGTTGGGTTAATAAGAAGGATATTTTCAAAATAAAAGCCACTGTATTTCTTTAGTAAGAATGTTTATTCATTGCTTTATGTCCAAAACATCCTTAATTATAAATGTAAACCTACAGTGCCAAGTTTATCAGTCATTAACTCAAAGTAAGTATTAAAATAAGTCAAGTAAAGTTCATAAACACAAAGCACCTAGAATTAAAATGCATGATGGAAATATATGGGGGGAAAAACAGCTTTAGTCTTTAAAACTTGGTTGACTTCAATGGCAAAGCTTTTAAAACTACTTTATTTACAGGCAAGCTACTAACTGGACAACTAGAATCAGCAGCTTACATAAAATGATACCCCAACTCAACCTCAAATATTGCCTTTGATATATTATTGCATCTTGTATTTCTAAAGCAGTTCATTTAACATTTGGATGCTTGCCAAGTTCTCTGGACTTTACCTAGTACTTAAATGTGGCTTTTAACCATGACTTGCATTCCCTAACACATAGTTCAAATTTTACTTTCTTGTCTTCTGCTCTCTCTGGTAACAACTGCTCACTTGTGCTGACTCATATTCAACATTTGGTCCACGGTGGCTAATGTTACTTTCTTACCTTCTTAAAAGAAACCCGATTATTCATCTTCTTACGTGTGTATATTTGCTCATCAGAACATTGCCCTAACTTCTAAAATTCTTTAAAGTCATAGTTCTTGTAGATTTTTATTTCCATTTCATTCCTAGTCTCATTTGCCAAGAAAAGTCACTCTGCTTTTTTGCACACCACACCCCTTTGCCCCAGCCATGCACAACTTTTTATTAATGCAACTGGAAGACTTTCCATTTTTGGTGAAAGAGAATTCAAATATGAAACATTGCACTTATTCTGGATCCTGTCACTCTAAAAGATGCATTTCCTACTCCAAGCTTATGATCTCATTAACTTTTAGCCATTCATGCATAGCAATGAAAATCGAAGTCCACCATGCAACCTAAATTCCTAATCTCATCTCCAGACCCAAATATCTCACCACCTGACATCTCCACCCGAATGCTCCAATGGCCCCTCCAACCCAAACACTACCCCAGGGTAGTTCTACCTCTGAGCTACACTTTGTCTTTTTTTTTTTTTCTTTAGGATCTCTCTACATTGGTGAGGCTGGTCTCAAGTCTGCCATCCTCCTATCTCAGCCTCCCAAGCACAGGAACTGCAGGCATGTGTCATTGTGCTCAAATAAGAGGAACATTTGAAAAACTGAATTCTAGACTTAGTCCTGTTTCTTATGTGATGTTAGTCAAATGTACTTAAACTCTTCCCTCGTAAAACAGAGTAATAACCCCCTATATAGGCTTCTTGTGAGTAGTAAATTTTGGTCTCTTTCTTGTCATTTCAAGCATTCTTCCAACTCTAAAATTCAGTGATCTTTTTTAAAAAGGTTAATTATTTCTCATTGTTCTTTCAATACCAGATGTCTGCTTACTTAGGAACTTGAGGTTATATTTGCTCCACCCCCTCTTAATATCTGATAATCTATACAAACCAAAGCATTACACAGTTGTGTAAAACTGAAATCTGGCTAAAGTCTCCTGGGGCAAATCTTAATAGGCCAGGAAGTTGCTTTATAAAGCATCTTTGACTTAATTAAGCTCTTCTGAAAAATAACGCTATGGAAATAAATATTTTAATTCCTTCTGAGCTGAGCCCTTAGAGTTACCCCCAAAGCAGGTTTTCTTCTGAGTCCCACAAAGCACATCAGAATAGATTATGACTACTCGGCAGTCACTAAGTGTTAAGATGCCCTTTGAAAATACTACAACAAGGGTAAAAATTGTATCTGTTTTTGTGTTTTGGGCTGCGGTCAGCTGAGCTCTTGACACAAACCACCAACTCATTTCACGTCATCCATGCCCGTCCCTCCTTCTGCAGCAACCTTTCTCAGGCATAGACAGGATTTGAATGAGTGCCTCCTCCAGGGCAATTGATTTCAAAGTGCGCCCTTCATAGCCTCTGCATTCCATTCACACTAGATAAGGACTGTGGGCTGGAGAGAATTCGCAGGTTCTATCTATTTGAGTTGGCACTACTGTTCTCCCAGCCGAGGCCGGCCAATTCAGCTCAACCCAAGCCACATGTCTACCTTTGGGAAATATTTTTAGAAGGGAAAGTTTCACATAGGAGAGAGCAACAACTATCCCAGAGATGGTGAAAGGGAACACAGCAAAAACCTGTTCATTTAAAAGACAACCATTGTTTTCAGGCTGGGGTGCACTGGCTCTCTCAAACCATCTAGGTAATGAATATGAGAGAATATTGCTTCTTTATTGAAAAGGGTACAACAGCTCTTGCTTTTAATGTCTGGAAGTTCTTAGGAGCACAAACCACTGTACATACCTAAGCAGGTTAAAACCATTTTATTTATAATACATAAGAATTAATGAGGAAAATCAAACCTTGCCACTATCGAGAGAAGAAATGGTCATTGTGTTTGACAATATCGAACCCTAGAGTAGTCTATTAAGTCTATTAGTTTAGGTAATACAAGAACTCACTCTTAAATGGCAAGATGTGACTCATATTAGTAGATATTTTATGTTTACTTATTAAAAATCAATAAATTATTTTATTTTTTCCCTCTGTGTGTGTATGTTTGCATATGCGTGGCGGGGGAAGGGGGGATCTGAGGATTGAGCCCAGGGCTGTTCTACACTCCCAGACCTATTTTATTTTTTATTTGGAAGCAGGGTCTTGCTAAGTTGCTGAGAGCCTAAGTTGCTGAGCTCAGCCTCTAATCTGTGATCCTCCTGTCTTAGTCTCCCAAGTATTGAGACTATAGGTATGGGCCACCGTGTGCAGCTTAATTTTTTCCCCATTTTAACACACATGACAGTAGTCTACACCTCAGAGCATTTTTTTGGGGGGGTGTTCCCTTGGTGAATCTTCAGATTGTCTCCAATTTAGATTTAATTTTACATTCTATAAACAATCACAGATATCCAAAGGAATTTTTTAATCTCTTTTTAGAAACATTTATCAAAAACTTACAAAGCTAACTTAGATTTGATCTGTTTTGATGATTAAGGTATCTTCTCAGTAACCATATATGCATTAATATAAACTATGGTCCTTATTTTCGTAGTCACTCCCAATTTTTCTGAAAAAAAAAATGTAGTAAGAGAAAAATCTTACATTTAAACACTCCCATTTTGAGTAAAAATGAGAATATCAAAAAAGATGACCAAAATATAAAGAAAACTTATTTCAAGAGTATTTTATAATAATCTGTTTTGCTGACCTCATTTTCTCTTTGGTTTTGAATATATTATCAATTCGGCACCATCCATAGCCCTTCTAATGCCTATAGTGTTTTTGCTTCACAAAATTTAAATTCTGAATGAACCATCCACGGCTCCCACTCCTGGAATACTTATTGGTAATATTTCTTCAAAATGTTCTATTGGTAAGAGAAAAGAAACAGACTTGCTTGATTTGATCCCCTGGCCTACTACAAGCCTTTCAACGTTATACATTTTAAAGCATTTGAATCATTAACTGGTTTTATGATATCAGCCTATAGTGTTATTAGTTACATAATGAAGTACTTGACTTGAGACTCTGCATTAGACTAATACAACTGTGTTGGTTTAAGATTAGGTTAGGGAAATGTCAGCACATATTAATTTACGTAATTTGAAATTTACATATCAGAGACACAAGCCATTTGCGGGGTAAATTGTCTCTGCCTATCAAATTCATGATCTTCTGAGCTCACAGATCAAGTGCTTCCCTTGCACCACATGAAAACCGCCAAACACACACAATGTGTTATACACAGCAGCCTCGCTCCTTCAGCGGGTACAAAGAAGGTAATTCAATCTTAAACTTCTAGTGCGTCCTAAGTGTTTATGACATCACCAGGACCTACCAACTGAATTGTAGCTTTGTCCTCCTCTGCTAACATGCAGCGAGAGATGGACTGTCAATGTCTAAGAAGTCATTTTAACCCCTCCTTTACAAAAAACTGCTGCTTATAAAAGTTCCCTGAATTGTCAGGATAGTAGAACAAAATAACTGCTAGCCTCCTAATAACTTCACCAGTGGAAGAAAGGACAGCCCTTACTGTTAATTATCAGAGTTCATATACAATCGTGCTTTTCATTTCCAGACCTCAAAAGCCCTTACAAGCTCATGGACATTTTAATATCACCTCTATTTGCTCAACCCTGAAGGCCCAGCTCAAGTCTCACTTCCTGGATGAAGACATAGGGAGAAGACTGAGTTTGAGCAGGAGAAAAAATGGTTCAAAGGCTGTTTCTACCACCTACTAGCCACCTAATGACCCCTGCCCCTTGCTTCTGTGCTGAGTGGGAGCTAAAGGCTTTGGATGGGGTGTCTCTGTCCATTGTTCATGGGCTGATCCTAAATTCTTTAAACAAGTCAATAAAACCTATTGGCATTCTTTTTGGGGTGGGCACAAACCAGGCCTAACTTCCAGCTACAGAGATTGATTCAGAAGTGGACATGTGACCTGAGTTTTTTCTGCTTAGTGAAGTGCAAGTCCTTCCTAGATTATTTTCTTCTTCTAAGTGTCATGTACAGTCCAAGCTTTGGGAAAATAAGAAGAGAGGCTGAATTTAAAGGATCTCAGAACAAATGAAGAGAAGGCTTGATCAAACCATAACTGAAGCCCTATCTCACTTCTTTTCATCTGCATAATCTAATCATGTATATTATTTGAGACAGCTAGTAGATGAGTTTCTGTTGCTGGTACAAAGTATCCAAACTGATTCACTTGTCCCATAAAATTAGCCGTAGTGTCCTAAGATGCCATAAACTACCTTGCAAAACATTTTTGTGGATTAAAAAAAAAAAGTACATATAAGGTACATGGCACGTGGGGCAAATAAATAGTACTTCGTTTTCTAGCAGTGGCTCAAGAGCTATATTAACTTTTTATATCCATAAAGCACTTGTTTGCACTTTACATATTTGTAAGTCTGCACAGCACTTTGAATTTTGTGGTTTATATTTTAGGGATTCTTAATTGAGGATAGTAGTGGTTTTCAATAATCCCTTTGAGAATCAAAGGAGAGCTACAGACTCTTCCTATCAGAAAAAAAAAAAATGCAAATACACCCTACATGCATTAATGAAGAAACCAGCTGCCATCACACACAGGGAATATGTCCTATAATTAGAAGATGAAAAAACCTCACAAAATGATGACACTCTTTAATTTGATATCCATCTCCAATAAATAGTATGCCCCATTAAGCAGATCATCAGCCCCTTTGTACATGGCTCTAAAATATAACTTAATGCTATAGTCTCTTCTCTCCTGCTCAGACCTACAAGTTTTCTGTTACCTAAACAACCCAGGTCCCCTCCTTTGAATCACAATTTTTTTTTAATGAAAATTCTTAGCTGATAATTCGTATTCTTAAAAAAGCCATTTACTTTGATATGTTAAGATGTCAAAGCAGTTTCTGCTGTCTGATTTCAAGAGCTCTCTTTTTCTTGCATGCCATCCCTAGTAAACCACTAAGTCTTAGGTTGACTGTCCTCAGTGCAGGTTAAGAACACCTGGGTCAATTTTGCACCACGCATATCAGCTGGGCTTTGCCACCTTATGAACTCCCCACATATTAGTGACTTAAAACAATGATCGTCTACTTAGCTCGGGTGCTATTGAGCAGCAACCTAAGCTAAGCCCAGCTGGCTGGTTCTTTTTGGTTTCAGCCGGGGTCCCACAGGTGCCTGTGTCAGCTGTTGATCAATGAATGAAGGATTGCTAATCTAGAATGGCCTCAGCTGGGACTTGGCTCCTTTCCATGTGGTATTTCATCCTCCAGGAGTCGAGCTGGAACTAGTTATCATAATGCCAATAGGGCTCCAACAGTGGACACAGAATGCACAGGTCTCCTGAGGCCTGGTCTGAGGAGGGCACACTGTCACTTCTGCCACTGCTACTGATTCAATCAAGGCAAGGGCCAGGCCAGAGTCAAAGACTAGAAAATAAACCTGACATTCCCCCTCTTCCCCTCCCCCCACCCACAGTAATGGGGATTGAATTCAGGACCTCACACATACTAGGCAAGCACTCTACCATCAGCTACATACATATCCAACCTTTTTTTTTAAATTTTGAGACAGGATCTGCTAAGTTTCCCAGGCTAGCTTTGAACTTGCAATCCTCCTGCCTCAGCCTTCCATGAACTTGGGAGAAGCATCAGAGTCACATAGCAAAGGAATATGGATACAGGAGTACAGAAGGAAAATAATTGTGGTTATTTTTGCAATTAACCTTCCATATCTTCTTTCCCTTTCTACACTATCAATCCTCTTTCACTCTGTCACATTTCTCGTAAGAGCAATTACCTGTTGCATTTACCACTATACTCCCCATGCAGAACACCTCAAGTCCCTTTCACTCCAGGTCTGCCAGAGGACTCGGTGATGGTAACTTTAACTGGCATGTTCACTTATAACAAATCTGGTCATCCAGAAGATCTACTCATTCATGTGGAAATGGTGCCCCGGCCATTGTACTTGGTTAGGTTAATTGGTTACAAAACATTTATCTCAGTCATTTCACAGCCCTGGCTGTACAATGAAATCAATTGCAGTGCTTTGAAAACAGCAGACGCCCACCCAGGACAACTAAATCAGAATATCTGAGGCTGTGAGCCTGTATAGTTTTAAAAGCTCCCCAGGTGAATCTACTGCATGGCTATGTTTGAGAGTGTTTCATCTAAATATCAATCTATATAACCACAGTAGCAGTTCTTAAAACTGAGCAAGCATCAGAATCATCCCAAAGACTCATTAAACACAGACTTTGAGCTTCAGAACCTGAATCTGTGATTCACTGGATCTGTCTAGTGTGGGATCCAGGTGAGACTGAAGATGCTAGCTCAGGAACTATACTTTTAAGACCACTGTCAAAAAGAAACATGGTCCACTTACTTTTTTTTTTTTTAAATATACCACTCACCTCAAAGATGCCTTTATCCTCAATACTGCCAGGAAGTCGTAAGTTCCTATTTTAGAGGACTGTAGTAATTCTAGGAGAGGAAGAGGATTCACCTAACAATGTTTGGGTCCCCCAGCTTGTGATTCTGATTAAACCGCTGTGGATTGGGACCCAGGCCTGGAATATAGTAAGGGTTCTCCTAGGTGATTCAAATGTTCTACCAGATTGAAAACTACTGATCTAGTGGTTTTCAAAGTGTGGTTAGAATCAGTATCACCTTATAAAATGTTAAAAATGCTAATTTTCAGGATCCACCCTATACCACCCTACTGAACCAGAAACTCTAGGAGTGGTGTTCAGCAATCTGTTTTAACAAGCCTCCCAGGTGATTTGGGTCAATGCTAGAGTTTGAGAATCTCTTAACATATTCTAATAATAAAAGGATGTAATAAGTGCCAAATTAGTGATATAAGTTCTAAGCACCATAGGTGTTCTGAGAAAGTCATGATTAAGGAGTTCACTGGACTTAGGCTACAGAGAAGGGGTGAAATCTGAGTGAGTAGAGAGAAGATGGACCTCCAATTCTCCTAGCCAAGAAAGAAAAGTATATATGACGGAGTGCATGGGGTTAGAATCCACAGGTGATCCTGAGGTGGTTGAGTTGACCATGTAGTTTATGCAACAAAGTAAAGGATCATAAGTTCACATTGGATCACAGCCTGCTTCAGAGTTTCAAAAATGTTAAGAAGTGATGAAAGGTTGCCTACTGGGACTTTTCCAAATTCTAGGCCAAGGGCACAGATGACCTTCAGATCCCCAGTTACATCCAGAGAGTTGGAAATAAAAGGATCATTGGTGGAGAGCTGAATTCTCTTGCCATGGGAAAAAGGAGGAAGGAATGGCCCATGTGAGAACATGATACTACCTGATACTACCTCCTCTCAAAGAAAATAGATAATGCCAGGGGCACTATTTCCTTTCCTCATTCAACAAGCCTTATTGAGTGCTTCCCATGGACAGGAGATCATGTTAGTCACTGGGAATACATCTGTGAACAAAGCAGAATTCTTGCCCTGGAGGAACTAGTCTAGTCAGGTAGGAATAGTCAAAGGCAGCTACAAAACACACATTACTTTAAGGTGCTTAATCATATTCAGGAAACCACACATTTGCTAACAGTGCCTTTGAAAGAAGGATTCTGTTTGGGTTCTGATGCCTAAACTTGGACCCCTCCTCCCTTCTGAGATTTTCCCAAGGAACAGTGAACAATTACTAAAATGGGGAAAGTAGCATGAGCATGTAGTCAGCATTGTTCAAAGCCCAGCTTTCTGGTGGGCAATTCTTGGCTGACATGAGTATTTCTGCTCTGTTTCCCTAAATCCAACAAATGAAGCAATGAAAGAACCAAGACCAAAGACCAGCTGTGGGACAGCCCCACTATGCAGGGTGGAATGCTGGGAAGTAAAACATCACCAGAGTAGCCCAGATCACCTTTCTGAAGTCAGTCTCTTCAGGTCACACTTCTACAGGAGAAAAGAGCACACAGTAAATAGGAAGTAAATAGGGTTGGTCAGCTCCAAAGAGTAAGGCTACCTCTCTAAATCACTCACATGGAAGAGCAGGGGTAGAGAGAGGAATAGATGATGAATGCCTGCCTTTTAAAGTACAGTATTGATGCCTGCCAATCAATAATTTGTGTATGAAAACTCCCTCCTCCTCCTCCTCCTCCTCTTCCTCCTCCTCCTCCTCCTCCTCCCTTAGAAAGGGGTAATAAGGGGATAAAGGGAGATAGATCCTACATCAGGAATGAAAGCAATGACCCTGCTGATATTTTAAACTTAGTCCAGTATATAAAGCTATATCAATCCATAGGTAGGTTATTAACCCAGAGCTCTTATCAAGAACTGAAAACATCTCCATTATTTAACTACTTGACTGTTGACTTGATTGCATCCAACTTCTTGGCTGCAGTGACTATTTTCATATCAATGACTCACAGATGTCCGTTTCTAGCTCATGCTTCCTCCCTGAACTCCAAACTTTGATAACAAATTGCCTCTTCAGTGCTTCAGTTAGAAGGGTAATGAGTAACTTAAACTTAGTCTAGATATGAGCTTGGGATTCCTTCACCTGGAACCTGATCCTTGCCGAATGGCAGCTCTGATCACCCATTTGTTCCAGTTGCCTCCCGTGACACTGAACATAGACTCCTACAGGTTCTACATGAGCTGGAACACATGACCTTGCTTTGCTGATCTGAAACTTTACCATCTTCTTGCATAATCTGTCCCAGCCAAAAGCAGCATCCTTGCTGTCTCTGAAATATGTCAACATGCCCACCTTGGGTCTTCAGTCCTTTGTTTTCCCCTCTTGTCCCACCCACCCACATGGCTTCCTCATCCACTACATTACACCCCAGCCCAAATGTTGTCTCATTAGAAAAAGCCTGTCCTAACCATAATGCCTATAATCACTACCCTCTCAATCTTTAATTCCTTATACTTACTTAGTTATTTTCACTATACTCATCTGTCAGCATATGACAGATTACATTCTGGTTTTTACTTATTTGTGAAGTGCTTTACCCCCATCAGAATATAGATACCACAACAAGGTAGCTTTGTTTACTTTGTTCTTATATATTCTAGTGCCTTAAACATATATTATATGCTCAATAAGAGCTTGCTAAATGATTCGATTGGTCCATTTACTTCTTTATAAATTAGCTCAGTGGCATCTGAGAGTGAGTCTTGGATTCGAGCACGTGTCCTGTGTGCACACAGGATCTAGCTTTATACACCAGAGGACATGGGACAATTAAAGAGCCCTCAATGCTATGGCTTTTACAAACTTTAAGCTCAGCCTGCCACTTGCTCTATTCTTCTCTGCATATTCACCTCTTTTCTTCCTCCCCAATCAAGCAATCTAAGAATGGTACCCATGTCTTTAAGTTGCCTACCCCTCAATGAGACATGTGGCCTGGGAAATTACTGCCCTGCTGCTTCCAGATGTGAGATTTAGACTCTTCCACATGTGTGAGACAGCGTGAATGAAAAAATATGAGATTATCTGGGACATTTTTATGGTCACTGGGTAAACCATAACATAATTGTTAAATTTGGAACCACCAAGGGAATACAGGTTGAATTATCATCATAATTCTAAGGAGTAAATATTTATTTCTACTTAAAGCAAATTGAATAAACTGTCTCAAAACAACACAGCTAAAGACAGCTAATAAACTTGAAAAGTTGTAGATTTAAATGATTTACTGAAGGGTAAAATCATAGTCTACGTGGTGGCTTATTTAGAGCTCATTGCAATGTCTTATTGGAAGAGCTGACAAAATTTTTGACCAGTATTATCAAAATTCTTCCTTGGAATTTCAGGATATTCAACTCCAATTTGACAATTTAAGGACAATTATTTGCAAACCACTAGAAATAAATATCTAAATTGAAGAGCCACCCATAAGAATGAACCTCTCTGGAAACAAATAAAAATAGTAAATTCAAAGCACTTGGTTTTTGCCCAACTCTCTTGGTGCAAGTTTTACTGGCCTCCATGTGGTAACTCCAATCTCGCTTTTAAGACTGTACCCTTCATGAACTTCTGTCATTTGCTCAGTCTCCCATGCATAAAGAATGAGTTCCAATGACACTAATCTCTGCAGGAAAGGAAAAAATAATCCTAAAGGCCTTCATTAGGCCCCCCTTCCCTTTAGACTGTCAAATCTAATCACCTCTCCCCTTCATCACTGACCGTCAGAATGGTAAGTGATAACAAGTTTGATTTTCACCAAATATATTTAAATTTCACTCTGACGTTTTAGTTGCAAGGGTCTGGGCAGAGGCCAAAGTTTTATCAATTAATGCTTATGTCATATCATGAAGTCTCATCAACAGTAAGCCATACATGTTCTACTGCTTTTTCTGTAATACAAAGATACTCAATTTTCTCACCTGAATTTCTTTAAGCAGAGTGATATGCAGGAAAAATTCAGATTTATCTGAGTCCCAAATCTAAGTTTCATAAGCTCTTTTCTCCATCATTCATGTATACAACCCTAAAACCTAAAATGAGCTTTTTCAGGACTTTGTGTTTTTTTCTGTTTGTTTGTTTGTTTGTTTGTTTGTTTGCAGTAATAGGGAGTATATTATTTTTCTCTAAAGTAATAGCTGCTTTTTCAATATATATCTATTAGATCTTTTGAATTTATAGGCTATAAGAAGATTATAAAACTCCTAATAGTATAATCAGAAACTTATGAGAATAAAAATTATGTATCTCCAAATTATGGCACACCAAGCAATGTATTTTGAGCAGCAACTGTGGGGAAGGTCCTGTGAAAAGGAGTGTAGGTGTCAGATACCACAGAGAATTATAGAGCATAAAGACACTGTTCTTTTATGGCATGCACCTCAGACTGCAATAAACAAAAGTGGTTAATAAGCAGAGGTATGATTTGAGCATAAGGGGGGAAAAAAAACACTACATGAAAAATTGCCTTCCTTATTCCAATGCCAGGTGATTAGTGAGACCTTCAACTTGGGTCTTCTATCATTCTCGTTCACAACCCCAGCGTCCCTGTGTGAAGCATAAAATGGATCTAAATGATTCTAATGTCCCTGTCAATCCTCGATTTATAGATCCTTAATGAGAGAGATGACCATGAAAGTCTGAAGACCTTGAAAACCGTATGGGGCTATCCCTTCCTCTCTCTGCCCTTCAAGGGGGAAGATGTAAAGAGAGTCACTAGCATGAGAGTTGAAGCTATCCAAAATGAACTCACATATATATGAAATGATTACCTCCTCTCTCCAGCTTCCCATTAGGGCTGCATCACACAAACATGCATGTAGTCAGGCAGCCTGGAATCTGCTATGGTGTAAGCCTTCCTCCTCTTCCTTCACTCCATCCATCCTTCCTTCCTTCCTTCCTTTCTTTCTTCCTCTTTTTCTTCCTTCCTCCTGTCGTTTCTCTTTAACCTATTTTGCAAACAAACAGGATAGAGGCTGTTTCAAATAATGTACTCTCTCTAGCTGCTATCTATAGACACACTTTGTTTTTCAATGACTGTTAAACCTAGTTCTCAGTTGGCTCCTTTTGTATCTTGATTTTCACAAACTTTTGATGTTCTCTCTTATCAGAAGAATAGCTCCACCTTTTCCTGGTTCGGCAAGCTTATTGAGGTCATCCAACTTCAAAGTGCCCGTCTGTGCCTCACAGGGCAAAGCTCTCCTGGGTGAGTGTCTTGGGGACACCCCTGGGAAGACGAATAATACTCTTCTGTAAGGGGACCAATGACAATGTCGCACTCTTTTTTGTTGTGAATGTCAATAGTGGTGTGGGCATTGCCAAGAGGCCTGATAATGTCTATAAAAGGCATCAGTGTTCTCTGAGATGCTTCTTGGGTATCCCGTTGCAAGATCTAAAAGGTCTCTCACTGAATGTACTTGCTCAGTTTGTTATAGGCGATGCCAGAAATGCTAATCAATATTAGATACATCCCCTGGATAACAGTGGAAATTTTGTTTCAAATCCCTCCAATTAGAAGTTGCAAGAGTGTCATGTCTTTTCCACATCAACTTTCCCTTCCCTTCGCCTGGTTGAGACACAGCACGTAAGTTTCTGTCACTGTCTTGTGTACTGACAACTATTTGTGCTTGCAAATAAATCAAGTATAGTCATCCTGAGCTGAGGTTTTGAGCAATAACCTTTTTCCCTTGAATCTGGCCAACATGCATCTTCAAAGTGATTCAAGAAACTGACATCTCTGATGCTCCCACAATCTGGACAAGTCTACGCATACAAGGCATGAAAGAGAGAAGGGAAGATAGCTTCATGGAAAAACTATAAATCTTTAAGGGGAGCACAAACACAGCAGAATAAGACTCTAAGCAGAGTCAGGTATGTCTGGGCCACCTGCAGGCAGAAAGCTGTGACGATGGTATGTATTGTAGTCAAATAATCTTCATAGGTCTTCTCAGAGCTGGAGACCAAAGGAATCTACTTTTTCATTTCTCAAGGATGCATTCTTCAACAGAAAGGCCAGGAGATCTCCTTGTATGCATAAGACCAAACCTTCACTTGTAGTTAGTATCATCTGCCTATTTCTCAAGGTTGTCTCCAGTCCCAACAAAGTTCTAGTGCACCTGTCAACTATATTCAAACCCAAACCCCTCACTTAATAGCTGTGTGACCTCAAGAAAGTCAGTTACGTTCTCTATGTCTTAGTTCCTCATCTGTAATAAAGGAATAATTGACACCAGTTCCTATTCCAACCATGGACTGAGTGCTAAATATGATGAGCTAGGTAAAGCATTTAGCACTATGTCTGGCACATGGTAAATGCTCAATAGCTATCACTCGCCATGATTATCTCCCAGGGAAGGACCAACATAGTCACAGCTTGGAAGAGACAAATCAGCGTAGGCACTATGAATGCCTGGAGCTGTTCGCTTTGGTCCAAAGCACGTTGGTCTGTCTCCTCCACTGGCCAAATATGATCCTGTAGGAGGTAGAGGACACCTCTAAGAGGGCTGAGGACAACAGATATTTTCATTGGCAGACTGCTAACTAGCCAAAACCTCTGAAAGTCATAACACCCACTTGGCAAAGTAGATGCTGTCTGCTCTATTGAAAACATCTTAGAAGTATAATAAATAAAATGCATTCTGTACCACAGTTTGAACTTGTGATCCCATTGGCCGGGAAACTGTCAGAGGGAGATTAGTAAGCTCTATGAGCATTCTCTTAACAGCACTGGGCTGCTGAAAGAAGAGCTCTCCAGCAAGTAGCCATTTCAGAACAACAAAACACTCTGAATTGGAACAAAGTAGATGCTTCCCAAAATGTCCTAGATCCTGGCAGGGCACATTTCCCACAGTTTAGTTCCAGAAATGTTTTCCAGAGTCACCCACACACTGAAGAGCCTCCACAGGACTCAGTCTGCCTTGTGGCTATGCGGGATGAATCAAGAAGGGTGGAAATTCTCGGATCTGCCAACGTGAAAGGCAAGCTCAAACACCAGGCATGCAAGAAATCATGGGAATCCTGACAGGTCCCCAGGGTTACCAAGAGCTTGTGATGCTGGGGTGCAGGGCTCTGGCCTTCTGGACTAAGAAAGGAAGTAGAATGCCTGAAAGAAGTAAGCTCTTCTTTGGCCAGCAACATGACCCATGGCAGGGTGGTATGGCCGGAGAAATGCTTGTTTGAAAGTGGTGGGGGAAATAATACATGTGGCTCAATTGAGTGGGATTTATCACTGACCTAGAAATCAACACCCCACACAGCCAAGAAAACAAACTCAAGAATAAGCAAAGCAACTAAATAGGAAGACCAACTGGCCAGGACTCAGAGCCAGAACACTGGGTTTCCCATGCGCTCAGATACAGGGGAAGAATCATGGCAAGTCCATTGGATGGTCCATACCTTTGCAGCATTAAGCTGGCACATCAGAGTGACAATAGAAAACTGAGAGAAGGACAGCATTTGCACACTTAATCAATCATCTTACCACAGGAGTCCATGCATTGAGGAGCCAGACAAACAGACAAGTGGCTGCAAGCGGGATTTATATCTATCATGACCTACAAGCACGAGTTCACATACACACACATCCATGCAAAATTATTCAACCAAACATGTATCCAAAGGAAGAAAAATTAAACAGAGAGGGTGACATCAAGCCACACAAGTAAAAGTACCATACAGAAAATTCAACTTAAATCTCTGGTGATAGAGTTTTTAAGCCTGAATGGAGGAGGGGTACTATTTTATCATCACTGTTAAATGAATCCCTCTTGAACACAAAGCTTTCTTAGGGATGGACATTTTCCATCTTTCATTCTGATAGTTTCTTAAGGTAGAAGGTGTCCTGTGTACTCCAGCTTCTCTGTTCCCTACAGACACTGTCATGTTGCTTTGCCGTCTCTACCTGCTCTATTCCGACCATCACCTCCTCTACCGCCACCTCCATCTTCACTCTCCCTACCTCATCCCCATCACCACTCTCTCCCGACCTCTGTCTCCACCTTCATCTCCACCACCTGCCATCATCTCTGCTGCTACTTTCACAAGCAGTGGCTCTAACACCTCCTCCATTACTACCACCACCACAATCTTCATAACTATCATCTCCACCTCCACCTTAACACCACCACTACCACAGTTGTCACCTCTCCAACTCCACTCTACAAACTCTGCAACTGCTGTCACCTCTTCCACCTGCACCATTTTCTCCCAAACCATCTGCACTGTGTCCACCACCTTCGACTGTACTACCACCACCCCCTTACCTCCATCACAACCCGGATCAACTTCAGCAACACCTCCGCCTCCACCACCAATATCGCTCCCTCTGCCGATACTTGCTCTCCCTCTGCACCTCCAACGCCACCCCATCATCACTACCATGACTAACTCCTGTCCCCATCATCTCCACCACCTTTATCACTCCTCCCCACAAATGGATCAATAAGCCAGGAGTTACACTAAGTATTTAGCAACTATTGCCTTTATTTCATTCTCACAAAATCTCCAGAAAGTGGGTACTCTTATTTCCGATTTTATAAATAAAAGAGAAATTGTACTGCTCGCTCCAAACCACAATATAAAAAAGAAGAAGAAAGGAAAGCCATATCACTACTCCAAGTGTGTCTAATTCCATTCTCCCAAGTTTTACTGAATTGTGAACTATTCTCTCTGAAAAAAGAAAAGTAATTATAGAGTAAATATAGTTTCTCCACATGTCTGTAATGGAATGCAATAAGTGGTAAGAGCAGAGATAAAAGTATGTTGACTATTAAACTATATCTTTGAGTTCATGTACTGGATAATAAAAAGGAATAGCTAATTTCCTCAGTATTTTGTGGTCTTAATTACTATCACTTTAGAACACCTATACTGAATAAACCAGAGGAAAGGGAGGTATTGCCAGCAGTTGCTTATTTTTTAATATTGAACAAACTTAAGAGATTAAAAAGCAACAGACATCATATATCTTAGCTTATGTGATTATGGTCTCAGGATAGGTTTCAAATGATAAACCATCTCCATCGTCTGTATTCTAAAACCCAGGCAGACTCACCACATGAAATAATGAAATGAATCGGAACTTTGGAATCAAGTAAAGCTGATTTCTTATCACAGCTTTGCTATTTATTAGCTCTTCTTACTCTGGGAAGTTTATTTAATCCATAACTTTTCAGCTGATAGGCTGAGGCCCATTGTCACACATCAATCCCAGGTGTTCCAAGATATTGATACCCTCAGCTATAAGGACAGATTTCTGGATCTTGGGTCCCATAGCTTCAGACCAGTAGTATCTTCGTTCAGAAGAACTAGTATCATATTTTATGTGCACAGTAACCTAGAAAATCCTCAGAGGCATTGATAACCTCAGAAATTGCAGGACCTTCACTGTGAGATGGTATTAAAATGACCTAACTTAGAAGACTACTATTAAGATTCATGAGATAACATAGGAAAACTGCAAAGATCAGGAACCCTCACACAACTGAGTTTAAAAGACTTTCTTCAGTATTAACTCTGTTCTTGGTTGACTTTTATTATAATGTCTTACTTCAATCAGCTCATCAAGAAATGAAAGGGGTTGACTCTGGGTATTGAAGATAGTAATTTACCCTGTATATTTTTTTGGCTATTGGCTAAACAATCATTAGTTCAACACCTGCTATGTATAAAATGCAACTTGGCTGGGGAATAAGGACATGCTCTTTCTGCACCATTTGCATTCCCATGCTTACAAGGTCTTATCAATATACAAATGACTCCAAAATTTACATATTTATGCTTGATTACTGAGCTCCAGACAAAAATTTCAAATTTCCTTCTGGACAGAGGACACAAATGACCCATTAGCATCTCAATTCTTCCATCCGCCAACAATCTCAACCAAGCCTACTTTCTTGGTTTCCCTCATCCTAACTAATAGCATCCTCCTCCCACTGGTTGGTCAGAACACAGCTTACATTCTTATCCTTCACCACACCAAACACCTTTTGCCAATTGCCAAATCCTAAAGTTCTCCTTTTGCAATACCGCAAACATTCTTTACACTTATGCTGCCCTAGTTCAGTCTCATGCTATATTTCCCTGGCCAGTTATATGAGCCTGATCAATAGTCAACATGCCTTGAATCTCATTTGATCAAAATTAATCTTAAAGTCTTAAATCTGAATTGATCCCAATTCTATATGACATTTCATAGTTTTTAATGAACATAAAAGTAATTTTGTACTATGTTTGAGCATAATTATTTACCCTTTCTCATACCCACACAGTTTAAAATGTGACTTTGCAGGTCTTCTATCAAAAGGGAAAGTCTATTTCTACATCTTTTTAATATTATTCCTCATTTTAGCAAAAGACAAAAGATAGAAGATGTTTCATGCTGTGAGTTTTGGGGTCTGAGCCTCAAGAGGCCTTACTCACTTAAACTGTTTTTCAAACTCTTCAATATCCAAATGAATAACTCACACTTCCCCACTGGAAGATCAGAGACCACAGAGATTAGAAATAAGCTCTAAAAGCCAAGCCAATGTCATCCTAGACTACCCTACTCCTACCAACCTAGAAGTTGATCACAGATAGTTGAGCAAGCCCAGCCCAAACCAGAAAATAATCTAGCCAAGATCATCCCAAACTGTTGACCTTCAGAAACAGGGGCTAAATATTTAATTACTATTAAGTAACTAATTTATTTTGGGCTATTTGTTAATCAGCAAACTGACTGACTGATACATTTATTCCTTTTGGCCATGAGCTTGTGATTTTCCCATACTACAAAGAAAACAGACTACATTAGTCTGATATTCAAAGTATCCTATCCCTAGTCAGGCATATCTCAAGTTGTCTGAAGACTTAGCTTCCATTTTTCCATTCCTTTTCCCACACAACCAGTACCATTATTGCACCAGTTGCCAAACTTCAATCACTTTTCCCATCAAGTTCTCAATTTTTGCATATTCGTTATTCTTTATTATTTTAATTTATATTTTTCCTTCAATTGATTCACATCTAACATTGCTTCTTTCAATTTTCTTTTTCTATACTATGCCATCCATGCAACCATAACCTTGGAAAGCTCACTTTTTTGAAAGTATTAAATAAGGAATTCATAACTACTAAAATGAAATATAAACATTAAAATAAAAAGATGTCCCCCCAATGTACCTAGTATATTCACTAAATATAACAAGCATTTGTATTCTCCAGCTTTGTTTTAATGTTTGTGGCTTCCAATTTAGATTTAATGCCCAATAAATTATGAAATGGTTCTAAACTTCAGGTGGAGTCAAGATTTAAGAACCTTGAAATAAAATCCAAGGATTTTGATTCCTGTGGGAACTCTGGCATCATGGCCATGAAAGAGTAAACATTAGGAGAGATTGGAAAAAAGAAAATAGGGAAGTAGACATCAGTTTAGGAAAAAGAATAAAATGAGAGGTAAATGAAAAAAAAAAAAAGTAAAAATAAGCTAACCAGAACTGAACTGGGCGAGGGAAGAGAAACAGTTGTGATCATTTTTCAAATGGGTCAGGGGAGGGAATCGTGTGTGAAGGATAGTAAAGGTCATTCCAGATATTGTTAAGTTAAAGGAGAAATAAACATAAAGGATGCCAAAATCATTCTGAAACCTGGCTTGTAACATAAATAAATGAGCAAAGTGAAAAAGAACAGCAAATTTGTTAGACATTGAAGGGTGAAGGAGGTCGGCAGCGGGAAACTGATAATTTCATTTTAGATGTAACTTTTGTGCCGGGATTTAGTCCTAGTATTTGACACAAAAGTGGATGAAGGAAATTGTTTTGGGGAAGCACTGACCAGGCAACTTCAAAGAAATAAATTTAGTGAGGATGTCACACCAGAGGATCCTGGTTTGATTCTATTCTTCATGAGGTATGATTTGCGTTTCTTCTTCATTATCACCAACTTTGAAATGAAAGACCAGTTTTATTTATTAATTCATTTTCTTCTATCTCCAATTCATCCCATATTTATGAACAAGAAACATTTATGTGAGTGATATTTGTAAGTGTAAACCACTGAAAATTTGGGCTCTTTGTTGCATGATATTACTGCAGCAAAAGCTGATTAATATGCTGCTTTTGTGAAGGTAATAATAGTTGTTTGACTACATATAATAAAAAGGAAAGAGTCATAGTTTATTCTGAAACTTAGAAAATGGCTGAATAGGAATGGAGTGTCACTAACATTATATATGCAAACATGTCTTTCTTTTCATTCATCCCCTATGTAGAGTTTTCTTTTAAATTTCTGTGCATTTGTCATAGTAAATAACACTATAGTTTTTTAAAGATTCTGAACATTTCATGGGTCACATACCTTGCTCATAATATAATGAAGACTATGGCTTCTTCCATGTGTGTTCTAAAGAAAAACAAACAACACTTCATAAGTCATCCCCCAGAAAATCTCTAACCTGAGAAGAGTTGAAAAGGAGCTAAAACGGAGTTGTGTTAATATTCTCCCTACAAGATATTGGAACTTTCTTTGCCTTTCTCTGTCATCTATCTGTAGCACTTAGATTGAGATCAGAGAAGGGTGGGTCTCCTTCTGCATTCTGAACAGGGATATAAAAAGTGTTTTTATTTACAGTTCAAAAAGCCCTGGAAATTCATTATTCACAGGATGATTTAAGATACAAAAATACATCACATCAAACATTAGAAGCTTACCGATAATGATACCCATTGATTTTTAATCTACTCACTGAAAAATAAATCAAGATAAAGGGAAACTGAGAGTAAAATATTACTAAAGTTGTTTTCCTTAAAATCAGAATTTCAAAGAAAAAAAATTACTTGATATAAACATACAAAAGAATATCTATTCCAGATTAGCATTTTTTCTTCAAGACTATCCATAAAATGGGCCAGTTATAGTCACTATAAAAAATGTGATGATATATCTTCTTTGATTAATAAGATCATAGATGCTGCACAGAACTCCCTGAAGTCTTCTCATTTACATTCTTCCAGAACACAGTGTTTAATATTGGACACACCTGAAAGAGACAGAAAGATGGAGCTAAACTAGGAGAGCGTGGTCATCCACATGGATGTCCAGTTGACTTCATCCCCTAAGTTTCCACTGGTTACTTTGACCCTGAGAATCTATGTGTAATAATTTTTTACTTAAAAGGTAGGAATTACATTTGAAACAATATGAGAAAATTCCCAAAGCAGCAAAAATAAAATTGTGCTTTGCCTTGGCCTGCCACAATTACTTCATTGCTATGACATATGACATCATAGCTAGTCCTCAGACTCGGGGGTGTTTCTAATGAGCTGGAGTTGGAAGGGTCCCAGTGGAATGCAGTGAACCAAAAGGCTCACTGTTCTTTCAAATTCCAACATGATAGCAGGAGGGAAAACAAAGAGCTCTTCAAGATTCTGAGGTCAACCTGGTAAGCAGGGTCTCAAAAGGTGGCCTTAATGTAAGGAGATGGGCAGTTTCAGGGCATGGTAAAAGATAATCATCACCTGCCTCTACTGTATTATTACTTCTAATTCATTAATAATGGTTCTGAATACTATATTTTCAAAATATTGTGACTACTTATTATGTTATTGCATGGGATCCTATCCACAGGACTGTGTGAAAAAATTATTCAAGTGCATACTTATTATTATTATTATTATTATTATTATTATTATTATTTTATTATTAGAAAGTTTAAAAATATAGGGAATAATTTTTTTTGTGTGGTACTGGGGATTGAACTCAGGGGCGTTCTACCTCCGAGCTATACCCCCAGCCCTATTTTTTATTCTTTATTTTGAAACCGAGTCCCACTAAGTTGTGAAGTGCCTCACTAGGTAGCTGAGGCTGGCCGCGAACCCGGATCCTCCGGTCTCAGCCTCTGGGAATAAATTTTTTAAAAGCCAAAATGTTTACCAAACATGTGAATCAAGTCCCTTTCCATTCCTTGGCACAAAGGACCCTCAGAGGGACAACCACATTCCCTAGGACTCATATGAGGCATTCACTGTATACTGCCTTATGGAAATATGCCTAATCATTTAGCCAGTTTTTCCCTAGGACTTATATGAGGCATTCATTGTATACTGCCTTATGGAAATATGTCTAATCATTTAGCCAGCTTATCACCAAGACAGCCCAGTGGTTAACCCCAACATTTATATATTAGAGGTCACAAGAACTCAAAGGAACCACTTCCATAAGCCAGAACTGGACATGGGGATCTCATTTGTAGTCCTACCAGTGACCTTTAATGCCCAGCTGGCTTAGAATAGTTAAGATAAGCTTCTTGTCTCAGAAATTCCCCCCAAAAAATGACCAATTTTATCCAGTTTCCAGAAACACATGTCAGGAAAGACCTGTTCAACACAAACCCTTCCATGAGAATGCTGGGACAAGGGGCCTGCACTTTACCTCTGGCCCATCAAGATGCGCCACTGCTATTTTCATGGGGAAGCCTATGATGAGACCACAATTATAATGAGTTAATATAATCGCATTCAAAATGATAGAATAAATAGAAAAATATAACTGGGAATATACTGGATTGGAATCAAAGAACAAACTGCTTCAATATGATGGATCTAAATAAAGACTTCATTGCCAACAGACAGCAAAAATTATCTTAATTTTTATGGTGGAAAATGTCTGTGCACAAAGGTATAGAGAACAGTATAGTGAAACTTTAGTGTGTACATTAAGCATCTTCAACAGTTATTAATAATATTCCACCCTAATTTTCTCTATTCCACACCAATCCTCCTGTTCACTTTCCTCTTTCTTTTTTACATCATAGGAGTAATGGAATACACACCCATCAAATACCTGTGATAAAATGATTGCAAGATATGGCTCCAATTCTTCACACACCTACACACACCCTTGTTCTTTTCCCTGTGACTTTTCAATGCCCTCTCTACATGGGCAGCATGACCGACTGAACCCTTTGACTCAGCACAGATACGCAGTTTATTTTAGCCCACGTGATCTTAGCAGAAGTATCAGAGGACTGAAATAATGTTTCTGCCAGCTCTTTGTTTCTGCCATCCCTGGAGAAAATGCCTGAGCTAGCTAATTGTAGATCAAAAGTACCAGACATCCTAGCTGAGACAAGCCTAGATCCCCCAACAGCCAGCCAACTTCTAGACTATCAGATAGCCAGCCCAAATCAGTAGAACCTTCTAGCCAACCATCCCTGGAAATGAGTAGTAAGTGCTTACTATTTCATGCATCTGAGAACTTCTGGTCGTATCACAGCATTACATCACAATAAACACTTGACACAAAACCTGTGGATTAAATATAAACCTTACATATTTCTGGTCAAAATGCAAAAGGAAGCATAAGAAGGACAACACACCCCACATATGCAACAATAACAACAAAAATTAGATGGAAGACAGATAGACATAAATAGATGGGTAAATAGATAACATGTTGAACCAAGTATGTGTTCAAATTAGAATAGAAAGTAAGTAGAAACAAAGAGAAAAAAATAGGAGCTGGTACTCTGGGATATTTAAAGGTGCTTTTAGTCTAAAGCCAGCTCCTGTAGAGAATCATGGCCAAGTACACACTTAGACAAGAACCAGGGTTACCTGTGTGGGTTAAGGGAAATATTCGTGACTCCTGGAGAGTGAACACTGGCTGAGAAAAACAGCCACAATCACCCATATATTTATGGTCAATTGAATTTCATTGGTAATGTCAAGACAATAAAAGGGGAAAGATAACATTTTTTCAATAAATGATGTTGAAACAACTGGATATCCATGTGAAAAAGAATGAAAATGGACTCTTGCATCATACCATACATAAAAATATACTTAAGATGAATAAAAAACCTAAATATAAGATCCAAAATTATAAAACTCAGAAGGAAATGCTGGTATATATTTTTATGATCTGGTATTAGATAATGGTTGCTTAAATATGATAGAAATCAAAAGTAGATAAATTTAACACCATAAAAAATAATTTTGTGCTTCAAAAATAAAATTGTGTGCATTAAGAAAAAGACAACCAGGGGTCAAATGAAAAAAGTGGGCACATATGTCATTTTCAATTTGTACCTAACAAAGATGTCTGCTTACAATATACGAATAGTTAAAATAATTAATAATAAAATAAAATAAAATAAATTTGGGGTCTGATAAAATCTTAAAAAAAGAAAAAGACAACCAATAGAAATGCAGAAAATATTTTATATCTTTTATCTAAGAGTTTAGCATCAATGCTAGAAAAAAAAAAAACTCTTTTTCAGAGAATTTTGATTCTGTTCAGTAATTAGGAAAACATGCTTATAATAGACAATCTAGTATTCAGAGAAAGGAGTTAAGAATTTTTTTTTATCATAATGGGAATTGAACCTAGGGCCTAGTACATGCTAGACGACATGCCCTGAGCTTCGCCTTAGATTTTTTATTTATTTATTTTATTTTGAGACAATATGTCTCTAACTTGCCAAGGCTGGCCTTGAACTTGTGATCCTCCTGCCTCAGCCTCCCAAGTAGCTGAGATTATGGGCATGAGCCATGGTGTCTGGATAGAACTTATAAATTTTTACAAGTCAATAATTTTAAAAAATCCAATTTTTTTTTTTTTTTTTTTTTTTTTTTTTTTGCGGTGCTGGGGATTGAACTCAGGGACATTCTACCTCCGAGCTACACCCCCAGCCCTATTTTTTATTCTTTATTTTGAAACCGAGTCTCACTAAGTTGCGGAGTGCCTCACTTGGTTGCGAACCTGGATCCTCCAGTCTCAGCCTCCCGAATGCTGGGATTACAAGCGTGCGCCACCACGTCCCGCAAAAATCCAATTTTAAAAGGGGCAAAACACTTGAATATGCATTTGTCCAAAGAAGATATACAAATGTTCAGAGGCATGTGAAAAGATGCTCAGCATTATTAGTTTTACAAAAATACAAAAGATAGTTATAAGACAAACAAAAAAAGACAATAACAAGTATTATCTAAGATGTAAAGAAACTAGAATCCTTATCCAATTGGAATTCTTATTGGTGGGAATGTTAAATAGTACAGTCACTTTGAGAAACAGTTTGGCAGTTTTTTATGAAAGGTAAACACAAATTTACCATATAACCCAGAAATTCTACTTCTAGGTATAAACCCAGGAGAATTTAAAATATGTTCATGTGAAAATTTGTATAGAATGTTTACAGCAGTAGTATTATTCATATGGCCCCAAACTGTAAATAACTCAAATTTCCATCAACTGATAAATAAACACAATGAAGTATATCCATTCAACAGAGTATTACTCAGTCATAAAAAGTAGTGAATACTGACTCATGTTATAATGTGGATGGATCTCAAAAACATGCTAAGTAAAAGAAGATTTACACCAAAGTACACATGTTATGTGACTCCATCTATATGATCGTTCAGAATAAGTGAATTTATACAAATAGAAAGTAAATTAGTGGCTGCACCAGGTTAGGGAAGTGGATAAGGATTGCTAACAGGTATATTAGTTAATTATACAGGAAAATTTACTTTCAACTAGAATTACATACCCAGGTAAGCCAAGACTCAAGAATGAGTTCCAAAAACTGGCGTTTGAATATTTCAAAGAAAAATTGGGAAATGCCCCAAAGTTAAAATGTATACAGGACACATTTTTTGGCCATATTACAATAAAATTATAGTTTTGCTATAAACATAAGCTTTTCAAGAAAACTACTTTATAACTGATTTTAAATTAGTATTCTAATTAAACAGGAAGTCATAACTGAAATTATACACTGCTTAAAATGAGTAACAAGAAGTATAAGTGACCAAAAGTGGTACTTTTAATTATTTGTTCTCCTCCTCCTTCTATATAACTGTTCCCCACATAATTTACATCCACCTTAATTATTTCTGTTTTATATCTGTATTACTCCTTTTGTCCTATTTATTTCTAATTTTTCTGTATTTATATTCCTACTCAATGCCTTTTTTTCATTCCTTTATGTATCAACTTTGAAACAGCATATATCCATTTTTTGGTAAAAGTCTTAGGCAAGTTCTCTGGCCCTCTTTGACTAAAGGACTGAGGGGCAAACAGGAACTAAACCAGTATGTAAAAAGGAATGTTAACTGCTATTAGCTTTCTAAATAAGATAAGCTGTGTGCCCTAAGCACCTGCTTTGTAAAACAATGCCATGATTTTCCATACTCCCAACTCTGTAACCAAAGGGTATGAATAAAGCAACCTCTTTGGCACAAATGGAGTCTAGTGTGTCTCTGTGGGTCACCTCACAACAACTTTCCATTCTATCCTATCACCTATTTCTCTTTGTACTCCTATGTATATTCTGTATTTCTATCTGTATTCTAAGTCATTTCTATTTCTTTATGCATTAGCTTTATATGACACACATTAACCCTCAAATGTAAAGGAGAATTTATTTAGTTACATTATCTCTTCCTGGTATTTGATATTCTTGCTATTGTTGAGTTACTCTTTTGATTTTCCTAAATGCCTCCATCCCTGTTGTCCTACAGAAGTACTTGCCTGTCTCCAGTACCTCAGTCCATTCCCACTGCTGCCCTAGCTCAGCTTCCTATTGCTTTATTCCATTCTGGTCGTCCCCCTATGCCCCCGAAGCTCCTGCCCGGAAGTTCAGGCTTTTACTTCCGCTCCGGGCTATTCCCTAAACCCTCAGCTGGCCTGCTGCATGCCCGGGAGCTGTCTTGGCTACTGCCCCCGTACAGTTGCCCGTACTCACTTCTCACTGCCGTTCCTTAAACACTTGTGAATGTTTTCCTCAACACTCTCCTTCACGGTGATGCTACCTTGTCCCGGTTATTTACTGGTTCCCTTAATGAGACCCCACCTCAGGCTCCATTAATGAGTCTGTATAATTTTGTCACAGAGAAGGGGAAAAAATCACCTTTACTAGCCGGGCATGGTGGCGCACGCTTGTAATCCCAGCATTCGGGAGGCTGAGACCAGAAGATACGGGTTCACTGCCAGCCTCAGCTACCTAGTGAGGCACTCCGCAACTTAGGGAGACCCGGTTTCAAAATAAAGAATAAAAAATAGGGCTGGGGGTATAGCTCGGAGGTAGAATGCACCTGAGCTCAATCCCCAGTACCGCCAAAAAAAAAATCACCTTTACTGTGTGGCTGAGGAGAGGGTCCAATAACAGGCGTCACCTGATTCTTTTTAAAAAGCAAATGATTGCAAAATAGTTGATATACTGACTGGGCAATTTCTAGCAATGTACCAAGCTGTACACTGATGATTCATGTACTTTTCTTTGTGTATATACTACACCAGTTAAATAATAACTTCATAGAGGTTTTTTTACACATAACACATTAATAATGCCCTCTTTCTGTCTCTAGATGTATGGCAAATTCCACACCAGTTATACTGTTTAATCAACTAATAAACAACTTTGAGAAAAGTACTCTGGATTTTTTTTTTTTTTGGCTTTTTTATTACTCAAATTTGGGCCCCAGCTGGGCCCCAGCGATTATAATTTCTGAAATTACAAATAATAAGTGAAATAGAAGTAAAAGTTTGATAAAGTAGATAAGAGAGTTACAGGTGGTAACACACATCTGTAATCCCAGCACTTGAGAGTCTGAGAGAGGAGGATTGCAGGTTCAAGGAAAACCTCAGCAATTTACTGAAGCCCTCAGGAATGTAGTGAGACCCTGTTCAAAATAAACGGCTGGAGCTATAGCTTAGGTATAATGTCCCTGGGTTCTATTCCCAGTATAAATAAATAACTATTAATGACATTTCTGTGAGGGAGAGGTGGTGTTATGTCTGTCTGTGATTATTTTCTTGTATCTTTCTGAATTTTCTAAATTTCCCATAATGCACAGGCATTGCTTTCTGTTATGAGTGTTTGTATATGCATATATATCTGTGTCTCCTAAATGAGAGTTCATAACCTCCATCTACTCTCTGAATTGCTCTTTTTTTTTCTTTTCTTTTTTCTTTTTTTTTTTTTTTTTTTGCCAAGCACTTAGGTGTAATGCTACAGGAAGAGAGATAAGAAGGACCCTGGACTCACAAAGCAGTGGTGCACCTTTATTATGTCCTATAATTCATCTTTCCCCATCATCATTATTTGTTCTTTGTGTCTTCCTCTGTATCTTCAACTCCATTTTACCATTTCACTGAAATGTACTCATTAACCCCATCTCCTATATTGTTCCAAAAATTTCTAATTGTGGGCACTCAGCATATCTTCAATATAAAAGGGTACTTGGAAAAATATTTTTAGAAATTTTCTTAGCAATTAGAGGAAAATATTAAAAGACATCTTCAGGTTCACCAAAGTAATGCATTGAGACCACTTGAACAGAAAACAGTAAAACATTTTTTACTTCAATTCAGCCTCAATATTTTGCTTTTATCAGATATCAATGTACAGATAAACCTTTTAGAAGTTGGTCCATTGCTTATAACAAACCCAGAATAATTTTAAACAAGTCCCCCTTAACAGATGGAGTGAAGATAGTCTGAGATTGGCCCCAGCCGGGGCCCAAATTTGAGTAATTAAAAAGCAAAAAAAAAAAAAAAAAAACCAACCCAGAGTACTTTTCTCTAAGTTGTTTATTTTATTAGATGATTAAGCAGTATAACTGGTACAGAATTTGCCATGCATGTAGAGACAGAAAGAGGGCATTATTAATGTGTTATGTGTAACAGATATGAACCATAGAGCCACATAAAACAAGACTGGGTCATCAAATAGAGAAATTCTAAAAAAGACATGTAATTTTATTTTCATGATAAGGATTAAATGATTACCAAATAAGGAAATGGTTCATTAGAATGATCACAAGATACCCCTCTGTGGTCAAGAGAGAGGACAGAGATGGAGTGATACAATTCAGAATCAATACCAAATATACTGAAGTTTTGAGAAGCACTTAAAAACACAGACTGGAGGGAAAAAAAGAGAAATTTATATGGGATAACATGAGCTAAAATGTTTTGGGAACTTAATGCAGTTTCTTCTTTTTCCTGGAGACATGCTTGTGGACATTAGTTTTTTTAAAAAAAATGCTTTATAAATTTCACCACACTCAATACTGTTTATTTCAGTATGCCCTCACTCAACATGAAGAAAAGAATCTATAAGGAAATATTTGGGTATTGAAATTTAAGAATTGCATCTGTGTTCCCTTCAAATGAGTCTCACAAATGCAGTCATTTGTCACTGTATTCTGATCCCTCCAGGGTAAAAGCTGCCCCTGTCCTTCCCGCATTTCTCATGACTTCCACAATCCCTTATAAAGAGTGAAACATGGTAAAAAGTGAACCAAGGAACTTCTCACTACACTCTTCTCCCCACCAGTGATGAGGGTAATTGATGACACTGATTTCAGTATATTTTACTTTACTAATGCCATGTTGAATGGGCTCAAGAAAACCAATTTGTCTTGACACTGCTGATATTGACAAACATTAGGAAGAGAAATTGATTCCAAAATAGATGGTGGCTAGCTAGGAAAACAGCTCACATTATTAATTTGCATGGGAGCAATTCACTCTTTCCCAGTGAAATAGAAAGATAGCAGAGACATACTACAAATTACAAGGCACCTTGATATTTATGAACTCCTTGTGTTATGGCATCCCTGAGGGGTAAGCATTATTGCTCTTTTTTTTTAAAGTTGCATATCTCAGATTACATAGCTGTGGCAACAAAGTAATGTTTATAATGGAAATAAAGATATCACTAAAGAAATCACTCACCCCCCCATCTCCTTCTTCCTTCTGCCTTCCCCATCCCAAATGTAACATACTCATCATTTGTAATCAGATCCTTCTAAAGATTCTCTACATAACTTTAAAAATTAAGCTATTTTCTTTATGCCATCAATTAACTCTGTTGTAAACAATGAGGATTTGGTCCTTTTTTTTTTTTTTTTTTTCAGTACTGGGGATTGAACTTGGGGGCATTCTACCTCCAAGCTATATCCCCAGCCCTATTTTTATTCTTTATTTTGAAACTGAGTCTCACTAAGTTGCAGAGTGCCTCACTAGGTAGCTGAGGCTGGCCTCGAACCCGGATCTTCTGGCTCAGCCTCCCGAATGCTGGGATTACAAGCATGCGCCACCATGCCCGGCCTGATTTGGTCCTTTTGTCCTTTTATAATGCCTCCTATGTCCCTCTTTCCTCCTAATGTTTGAGGTTTATTGGAGTTAGTGTTGCAGTTACTGATGTTATTTAGTTCTTCTTTTGGAATAGACTCTAGGTTAACAGGAGGGAAGACAGGTACAGTGTAGGTAGATGAAGGAATAATTGACTGACATCAGTAAGATGAAGAAATTGTTCTTAACGTTTCTATTTTTCCTTTAAATTAGCAGGTGAAATTAGGGAGAAAGAGATATGAGTATGGTCAGAAGTTTAAGAAGATGTCAACGCTTACTGAACTCCTGTCCAGGCCAGACACTGTGCTAGTCACTTCTGGCTCTGATTGGGCATTTGGGGAAGAAATCTTGCATTAGCTGATTCTTGACATATAGGAGTGACTTAACCAGGAGTAGGGGAGGAGAGGAAGCAAAGGTTATTCCTAGGAGAGCTCAAACAAAAAGCTTGGCGGATGGGGGAAGTAGGAATGAGGAGGCTGCAAGGAGGCAGATGGCCTATGCTGCAGGAGAGGATTTCAGGGTCAGGCTGGGGGAGCCACTTGAGGGGGTGCCATATTATGTTTTTATATGTCTGTGAGGTGAAGCCACTGAAGAATAATAAGCCAGTGGCAGGTGCGTCCACATTTTATCTTTTGCATATCTTACCCTGTAACCATGCAACTGAAAGGGAAAATGGAGGCAGGGAGATCAGCATTTGGCTTCTGTTAAACTACTGATTTAAAAAATGGTG
>PVLC010001398.1:124471-145103 GCA_004027655.1 Graphiurus murinus
AAAAAAAAAAAAAAAAAAAAAAAAAAAAAAAAAAAAAAAAAAAAAAAAAAAAAATGGTGTGGAAACAATGGGAAAAATAAAAGAGAAGGGACAGGTTCAAGTAATATTTGAAGATAGACCAGTCAGGACTAGGAGACTGATTCCATGGGGTGAGATAGTATTGGTTTGATGGGAAGGAGAAAGATTTAAGAGTAGTTCCTTGTATTTTGGTTCATATAGCTAGATTAGCAGTCATCATTATTATTATCCGAGAGAGATTACATTATGGAAGGAAAGGCAAGTGTAGAAGGTTTCAGGGGAGACAGAGAATTTGAAGAATCTGTTGAACATTTAACAGGGATTGCCAAGATGGGCATGGTGGTGCACACCTGTTGTCCCAGTACTTGGGAGACTGAGACAGGAGGATTTCAGGTTCAAGACAAGCCTCAGCAACTTAGTAAGACTCTCAGCAACCTAGTGAGACTCTGTTTCAAAGTAAAACAAACAAATAAATAAGTAAATAAAGGGCTTGGGATGTAGCTCAGAAAAAGAATATCCCTGGATTCAATCCCCAGTACCATTAAAAGAAGAGGTAATGTCAAGCAATTATTAGCATATAAAAATCTAAAGCTCAGAAGAGGGACCTGTTACAACTTTGAGGTGGTTGTTGAACCATGAGAAGAGTTCTACTAGGGAAAAAATGGTCAAGATCAGAATTTCAGAGAGCACCCAGTGTTAAAGATTGGGCAGCCAATGACAAGCTCTCCAAAAAAATGTCTGAGAGAAGAACCAAGTGGTAAAAGTGTCAGAGCCACCTAGAAACTGAAGAGGTACAAAGATGGAGTGATCAGTAATGTCGACTACTGCAGAGGGATGAAGGGCCTTACACAGGCTGGTGGTAACCTTTATTATGACAGGTTCAGAAACATTAGGGAGGCTGAGCCAGGCCACACCTTAGTGTGGAGAGTGGTAGGGGAGCAGCCAGGAGGTGAGGAAGACTCATCGAGGCTCCTTGTCCAGTATCTTGGCTGGGAGGGAAAGAGGATGAAGCAGTGCAACAGATGATCAGAGAGCTTCTTTCTCCAAGAAAGAGGAGCACATGCATGCTCTTTTGTTGAGAGTTAGACAGGTGGTTAATATAGCTCTAATTTGATATTAGAATATTTGGTGAGTCACCTATTGGGAATGAAAAAGGCAAGAATCAGAGGATTTAAAGAGAGGAATAAGGTTTTAGAATTTATGAACTGGAAATTGAGAGAAACTAAATATCCAGAGTGAAAATTAGAAATCTAACCTTTCGTTCTCTATTTCTCCCTCTCACGTCAGCTGTTCTAACTTTCCACGTACCAGCTTCCTAACTAGATGAATTGAAACAGTGGCGATACGGTCACCACCGAGAGGACAAGTGAGACATGGCCCGCCTTCTATACATCTGGCTACAGAGGTGGGAACAAGGGGGCTTGGATGCTTCCGCCACAGTGTGTAAATCTGTGCAAGTTACTTCACAACGCTGCACCTGTGCTTTCCCCTTGGACAAAGAAATAATATTACTTATTTCAAACAACTATATCAATTTATGGAGAAGAGATATGGAAAGACAGCACCACTCAGTTTATAGTAACTGTTCATCAATAAATTTTACTTCCATAAAGAGGGGGAAATGGGTAGAAGAGAAGAGACTCATATTTGATAAAATAACAGGGAATGGAGCGAAAGAAAGGAAAAGGGGCTTGTTAAGTAGATTCTCATTGTAAAGAAAACACATGAGAAAGCAAGACATAAATGTAGATGGATGTTGCTAAAGAAAGATGTTCGTGTACAAAAGTGTGGAGGAGGGCAAGGGAAATTCTCAAACACCATCAATCAAGGTCCTTGATGTCAGGCCCCTCGGGGTTCCGAGGAAAGAAACAGTCAAAAAAAGCATGTGTAGTCCTGTATATCATTCAAAAAAGCAGCTGCTACTCAAATCTGGAAAGTCAAGGCCCTTAAAAAAAAATACTGGAGCCAAACAAGATCCCAGAAATAGCATACTTGTAGAAAACCACTCACTGTTTCTGGGAAAATAGATTTAGGGTTGAATTGAGGATAACATTGCATAACACAGACTTGAAGAAAAAGGAAGTGGAATTTGATTGGGTTTATCTGAAAGCTTCCTGTCATTGATTCATTCAGCAAATAATTACCAAATACATATAGCATTCTAAACACTATGTCTTCTAAAGGAAAATAATTTCTCCTTTAAGCATATTGAAATTTATCAAAATAGTTGTTGGCTTTATAGATGGGGAATACTACACAATTTTTAGAACAAAGAAGCTTGATCTAATATGAAATAACATCAAACTGGAAATTCTAGTGAAGTAGGAAACTAGTTGCATTTCCGCCACCAAAATTAATTAATTAATTTGTACCCCTTCAATTAAGCCTCTGTGCTCTTATATTTGTGAACCAGAGCCTCCTCTCGGTTTCATAAATACAAATTATTGCTTACTAACAACTGTGACATCTATTGCAAATATATAAGCAGGTTTCTTTTTGTTTAATATTATTAATAATGTAATATTTTTTCTAAATGTGATTTATTATGAAGAGAGTTATTTCAACTTTTTAGCAAACAAGATATTATGTCATTGATTAAACATTGTATTTGGGGACACTAAATAATAAATAAATGTCATGATCATCTTGTAAAGGGAAAGAGAGTTTCTATGAAATCAAAATTCTGATGGGCTCTACACATTATTTAGAATATCCTGATCCTTGAATTATCCTGATGTGAGTCTATTATCTCTTTTCCTTGGGATTCTGACAGATGCATTCAAGATGATTCTAAGGTCCTTCCAGATTAGGATTGTAGAACTCTTCTGAAGAATCAAACAATCACCTAACTCCCAGCAGAGTGAAATGGTTAGTTGATGTAAGCTGTAGTAGACTGAGTGGAGACCAGGAAATTGAAAACCTCAGTGGATGCCTCAGGTTCCTGGAAATCAGCTCTACTTGCTAGCATGAAATCTTGTTCAGTAAGGTGTACATTTTCAGGTCTTACTGGCCATCAAACATTTGACTGGGTTCACGCAAGCCTGTAAGGTCAGCAAAGGTGTGCAGAAAAGTGAATGCCAAGAAAATAGCCTCTAAGTCAGGTGTGGTGGTGCACATCTGTAATCCCAGTACTTGGGAGGCTGAGACAGGAAGATCACAGGTTCAAGGCCAGTCTCGGCAACTTGATGAGGTCATCAACAACTTAGTGAGACCCTGTTTCCAAATAAAAAATAAAATAAAATAAAATAGGACTGGGGGTGTAACTTGGAAGTAGAATTCCATTGGGTTTGATCCCCAGCACCACAAAAATAAAAATAAAAAATAAAGGAAAATAGTCTCAAGAGTTAGACCTAGAGTTTAATTCTAGTTCTGGTATTTGCCCATTGTTAGAAGATCCTAGGAAATTTCCTAATCTTATTAGCCACAGTTTTCTCTACCTTTAAATTAAAATATGATCAAGACACCTAAATGTGTCAGACAAAGTTTAAAGAGCATGACAGAAACACTTTCCATAGGTACAACAGAGAGAATTTAACAGAGAGCTTTGTTCAACACCGACAGAGAAGCAAACAGAGGATTTTGAGGTAACTCAGAAATCAGCAACCACTGACTTCACTGGCATCTAAGGACTGACAGGGAAGAAGAGGAGCCACCAGGAAAGCTGGAGAACCCCGGGCCTGTCTTCAAGAGCAGGAGCTTCAGAGAAAAACAAGCATTTGTCAACTCTAAGTTTTTCTCTTTTCTTTTAGCATTGTCCCAAGCAATAAAATCTATGAGCCCACAGTCTTAAATTGTGACCTATGTCTTTCTAAGTCAATTAAAATATGTGTATAATTTTATAAAACAGTAATAATTTAATGCATATTAACCTAACTACATAACTTGTAATACAAAAATATTTTTCCCGACTTTGGGAAGCACTGGAGTATTCAGTATGCTCAGTATTGGGGTCCTCGTAGTAAGCATGCATCTGTTAATAGGTGCTGCCCTTGTGATGATGATCACGATTAGTGACAACTGTGCACCCTGAGAGTGGGGACTCAGGCCCTGCTATGGGTCTGGAGTAGGATCCAGGCATATTAACAGCAGTACCAGGGATCTGTTAAGACAGGGACTCAATTTATATTAGATCTCAAAAACACTTTCTAAACGCTCACTTTCTAAAAATAGGTAATATAGTTGCATTAATAGTATATTTTTCATAATACTGAACCTATAAGAACAAGACTGATTCTGGCTCTTGAGTGGAACCTAACCTGCACAGGAGATACAGGAGAGGATCCAAGAAAAGGAAGGATTCTAGCCAGATAATCAAGCAGATCGTGATATTCACCACATCAGTGGGAAATAACGGAATACATTTGACCCTGATTATTTTATAACCAAGTAATGTAAACTTTGAGAGGTGACTGAAACCATATGGAACCAGAGTTAGAATGTGAGCCTCTCCCGGCAGAGCTGGGCCCTGCAGATCACGCCACCTCACTGAGTCTCAATGGCTTATATTCAACGAGTATGCACAAGAATGTTCTCAGAGAGCCGATTATCCTAAGACATGTCCTCAGCATACGTGTGAAATGAGTAAGAAGTACTATCTGAGGCACAACCAAGAATCTTCATCAAATCCATTTTTTTCCTGATTACAATATTCATCTAATAAAATTAATATTTTCAATAATTCTTAATTTTTTTGTACTGGTGATTGAACCCAAGGTCATTCTACCTCTGAACTACACTCCTAGCCCCTCCCTCCTTTTTTTTTTTTTTAACTTTGAAACAGAGTTTCACTGAGTTACTGAGAGTCACACTAACTTGCTGAGGCTAAACTGAAACCTGCAATCCTTTGGTCTCAGCCTCCTAAATACCGAGACTGCAACCATGTGCCACCACGCCTGGCTTTAACTCTTCTGTTTTGTGCTATGTTCTTATGTCTTGAGCAAGCATATGCATGCTAAAGGGTCACCATCACCTAAGTCCAGCATAAAGTTGCTTCTTCTTAAATTCTAAAAAAACATGATGCCTTTGAAGGAAATAAATTTAACAAAGGCATAAGAACCTGAGGGCCATGTGAAGACAGGGACACGCCAGGAGGTAAAAAGAACTTTAAGACTGTGTTCATGAGAAAGGAGAAAAAGGTCAGCGTTACGTGGAGGGAAAAGTGCCCTTTCCAGAGAGACTCCTGAACCTAATTTATCTAACTTCAGCAAGGCAGGAAATGCATTACAATATTCAGGATAGGGGGAAATGACAATTTAATGGTCGCAGAACATCTTTCACGTTCCATGGTAATTGAGCAACCTCAACATCAAAGGCAGGGCTGGTAGCCTCTTAGAAAATTGAATGTCATTTTGCTTTCCTTTTTACTTTTTACTACACCAATGAACTTTAGCATCTTCTCTAGCTTTATTTTTCCATTTTCATTTAGCATTGACATGAAACAGACCTGACTTTAAGTGTAGCATGCAAAGAGTGATTTATGTTGGAAACTTTAAATGGATGAGACAGAACTACTCTTGTATCTGTTACATTTTAATGACTTTAAATATATCCAGCTGAACAAAGTTCAGACCTTCACTATTACAGGTAGCTGGACGGAATAGACATTCTATTCCACAACCATCTCATAAAAGGAAAGCATACAACCATCTCTAAGGCAAGTCATCTGCCCAGCTCACGGATTTTCCATCTCTAGTGCTATAAGCACCATCACATCACATTTTAGAAGTGCTTTTATATTTTTCTTCACACATCACTTTCTGATTTTAGTGGTAAAGCCTAATACTTACCTCAGGGAAGGTATTTATGTAAGACAAATATAAAGCTTCAATATATTTGCTTTTCTAATAGTCACCAAAAATTCTCATTTAAAAATTCTCAGACAGAAAGATTTTAGGAGTAATAAGCATTTCTCTAGATTCAAAACTTGGCTGTAACTTGCTACCAATAACTCTAATAAGAACAGTGTAAACAGCAAACTGGTGTTGATTAAACACAGCAATTATGTGAAATTTGGGTAAGAGGCATACTGGGTTTTTATTTGTTTGTTTGGTATTTGTTTTCTGTTTTTATCATAATTAATCCCAAACCAGCACAGATTTTTTACCAATATTTGCACTGTACACAATGAAATTTTACCTATGAATAAAAACAATATCAATATTCATGAAAGAAGCATAATAGTTACAAAATCAAGATGTGAGTCCTCAACCTCTCCCACTCCCCCACTCATCTCCTCCTGATGAGACTCTGAGATCAACAACTATCAAAAACTTAAGAGGAAAGGTGGATTTTCCCACATATTCCAGAAAAAAAAAGCAGACTTCCTTTCCTTTCTTTTGTCCCAAGGTATTATGAAATTATGCTTCCCTGTTAAATGAAAGAAAGAAACTATTTCGCTGGATTTCCATTATGGAGTTGTAAGCCATCTGGTGTTAACAGTCATGTACAGTATCATGGTTTTGCATTTTATTTAAGATTCATGTACCTTCAGTTTAGAAATCCCCTTAAACTCGTCTTCAAAGAGCAGCAAGAAAGAAAAATGGGAAAGATGAGCTAATTCACTGCTGGTATAGAACTTTAGGGGGAGGAAAGTAATGAATATTCTGAGGTTTCCTTCTATTATGCCCAATAATAATAAATTCTGGTGAGAATGTGAGAAAAAATGAACATTTATATGCTGTTGATCAGATTGTAAATTAGTACAACTACTATGAAGATAAGTATGGAGATCCCTCAAAAGACTAAGAATTACCCAGCTATATCATTCAGTATTTATCACAAAGACTTAAAGTCAGAATACTGTAGTGATACATGCATACGCATGTTTATAGTCACACAATTCACAATAGCCAAACTGGATATCCATCAACAGATGAATTGATAAAGGAAATGTGGTATATATACACAAGAGAGTTTTACTCTACCAGAAAGAACAGAATGAAGTCATCTTAATTCAGGAAAATGGTGGAACTGGAGAATATCGTGCTAAGTGAGGTAAGCCAGACTCAGAAAGTCAAGGGTATTTTACCCTCATATGTTAAAACTAGAGAGAAGAAAGGAAAGAAAAGGAACCTCATGAAAATAGGAGCGAAACCAGTACAGTAGTGGAAAGAGAACAGGGAAGGAAAGAGAAGAGGGAAAGGGGAAGTCTGGGGAAGGAAATAGACCAAATTATGCTATGTGCATATAAAAATATATCACTATGAATCCCACTATTGTGTATAATTATAGTGCATCTACAAAAATTAATAGAAAATATAAACATGACTCTTTTATCACATGTACAAATTTATAACAATTTTTAATATCAGTATCAAATGAGTGTTCAAAATCACAATTGCCTCATGTTACAAATATCTTATTTGTATATCTTATGCCTTGTTGTTTGAAAAAAATCCAAATAAAGTTTACACTTTTTAATTAAAAAAAGAAAAATAGGTAAATTCAAATATGATGTATCAGTCAGTTCTCATGACAGTGCTACCTAACAAACAACCAAAAAAATCTCAGTGGCTTGCTAAAGACATTAATTTCATGTTCACAGATCTTCAGGAAAGCTTGTTTCAGAATTAACTGGGCTTCTCAGGGGCAGCCGGGACTCCCAAGTTTGAATCAGTTCAGGCTTGCTCTGTAAGGACCTAGGTACCTTGACAAAAGGAGCAATAACTACCTGAAGCAAGATCTTTCCATGGTAGAGACGAGAGTTCCAAGAGGACCAATGAACACTTGTCAAGCTATTGAAGACAGCTTCAAATTGATACATTATGGCATCTGCTTACATCTCATTGAGCGATGCAAGTCATATAAACAAATCCAATCTTGGTAGAGAAAGAAAACTCTACTGTAGGGAATCCAAGAGAAGGGAGAGAGGGAAAGAAGAAGTGTGAACAAATAACATAGTGTACCTGGGGTTTGGCTTCATTTCCCTTCATCACAGCCTTTTATTCTTGTCATTCCTAGATAGATTCCAGAGGATCATAGGAACCTGCAAACACGGTCCATGAAATACGGGCATTTATGTGCTTTCTTTCCTTCTCCCAAATATCTTTTACTCTTTGAAAGAAGTTTAAAACCTTGCTTTAAACATAACTAACTTTGAGCTAAATGCCTGTGTTTCTGCCAAGATATCAGGTCTTAATCCTTGGAACCTGTAAATGTTACCTTATTTGAAATAAAGACCTTTGCCGAGGTGATTAAGCAAAGGATTTTGAGATAAAGAGATTATCCTGGATTATTCAAGTGAGACCTAAACACCATCTCAATCTTCCTGTAGGAGAGAGGCAGAGGTGAATTAATGCACACACAGAGGAGGCAGCAATATGAAGACTGGGCAGATTCTGGGGAGATGTGGCCACAAGCCAAGAAACGTCATCAGCCACTACAAGCTAAAAGAAGTTTGGATTAAAGAAGGACTAGGTTTTCCAGGAGAGCCTCCAGGGAGAGCATGGCCCTTACAATCCCTTTATTTTGGCCCAGGGAAGCCGATTTTGAACTTCTGGCTTCTAGAACCATGCCACCAAGTTTATGGCAATTCATTAAATGAAAACCATAAGAAATCAATATAATTCCTTCCTTCAATTTTAGCCTTCTTTACAGAAATTTAAGAGTTGGAAGATGTTATTCAGGTAGATTAAATACCTAAGAAAGAGAGAAACAGAAGCAATGCCCTGAAGTTTCCAGTTTGACCACAGACCAATAGTTAATGAGCTGTAGATCAGTACCCACTTCACACTGGAAGATTGTTAGAGTTACCAGCAAGGAAATGTAAAAGGAGATAAAAGACTGAAAAGTTGGATGTGGTGGCACACCTTTGTAATCCCAGTACTTGGGAGACTAAGACAGGAGGTTCACAGGTTCACGGCCAGCTTCAGCTATTTAGTGAGGCCCTCTGCAACTTAGTAAGACCCTGTTTCAAAAATAAAGAATAAAAAATAGGGCCAGATATGTAGTTTGGAGGTAGAATGCCCGAGTTCAATCCCCAGTACCACATAAATAAATAAATAAATAAATAAATAAATAAATAAATAAATAAATAAATAAATAAATAAATCCTATGAGGGATGCCATATGTACCTACCAGTACAGATAAATTAATAAAACTTATTATCTATATCTTCATGTTGGCAAGCATGTGCAAAAACCAAAACCCTTAAAGATTTTCTGTTAATGCCGCTCTGAAAAACAATTGCCATTTGCTTTTAAAGTTAAACATGACCAAGCATTTCACCCCTAGCCATTTATTCCAAAGAAATCAAAACATTTGTCCACAAAAAGACTTTCACCTAAATGTTCATAGAAGCTTACTTTATAATAGCCCCAAACTATCTATACCACCAAAGAATTAGATATATTCATATAACAGGATACTACACAGTAATACAAAAGAGAAAAATATTGATATAAGCAACAGAGTAATTGCCTTTATTCCTAAAGGAGCTTCAAAGTCTCCCATGGTTTCCTCTTTCGAAGAAAATGTTAGCCCAGGGCATACATTTAGCTGTTTACATTACGTTGAGTGAAAGAAGCCAGACATAAAAGTGTGTACTGCATGATTCCATTTGTATGAAGTTCTAGAACAAGCAACATTAATAGAAAGACAACGTTAATAGAATAGTGACAGAAATCAGATCAGGGGTTGCCTAGGGGAAGATGGAGGGAGGGGACTGTAAAGGAACAGCGGGGAAATTCTTGGCTGATAAAAATATCATAATCTTAATTGACAAGATTCTCGTATACATTTACCTAACTCAGCAAATTCTACACTTAATATTTGGCATCTTATTTCAGTCAATGGTAGGTCAATAAACATTTTAAATAAATAAATAAGTAAATAAATAAATGTATTTCCAAAAGAACTAACACCAACATTAGTCAAATGAATTTGCAAGCAGAGCTCAGAGCCTATCATTTGGATTTGACACAAGCATCTATCCTTCATCTTAATGCGAAGCTCAATGTGACTGGCATGGAAAGAAGAAATAAGCAAGATGGAGACATTGCAGGGTTCCAGGGCTTTCTGGGTCCAAGCTGGCTCTAGGACTGGCCCTTGTAAAGACAGTGGGATACGGCAAGTAGAGCTGAGTGACTGAGGTGGGGCTCTGATATCCCTGCCCCAGAGCTCAGGGCCCAGGCTCAGACAGAAGGCTGTCATTTTTTTCTTTGGCTTTGAAGACAACAGAGGGAAATGAAGCTTTCAGGTTCCAAAGAGAAAAACAGTTTTCTGTAGTCAGTGCTTGTTCATTAGTATGTAGTTGTATTGCCTGCTGTTTCTAAAGGATGTTCAAAGTGTCCCATAGCTTCCTCTTTCAAAGAAAATGTTAGGCTGAGATGCAAGTTTTCATATTTACATTTGTTATTACAGTGGAGTCTGTTTCAGACATAACTAACTACCTCTATCCCAAAATACCTGAGAGATTGATTTCTAACAAATTAGATGTTTCCAACCTAATTTCTAACAAATTAGGTGCTAGACAATCTTCTCTTTAAAATGCTCATTGGGTTACTAAAGTGTCAACACATTTTGACACTATATTTTGACTATATTTTGAGTATTATCAATGATTCATCTAATGCTTTTTTGGGAAGTATTAAATTTCTGTTCTATGTTTGCTTTAAAGGGAAAGGAAATTATGAAAATTAGCAGCCACTATTATAACCTGCTCAAGAAGTAAAGAAACCCATTCCAAAACCTTGCACATACCTTTAGTAGAGGGAAAATATTGTACATTATGTATAATCCTGGTAGACACATGTAATTAATAACTCAATTATTGAGTGGGCAATTGTCAAAGCTTTCCATAAATTTGGCATGGAAATTAGCACAGGGTAATTTGTCACTCTGTGATGTCTCCTCCTCAATCACATTAACTCACATATCAATCTGGTGTTTCAGGGAGTGAGCCCTTCCATGCTCTATATGCCCTGAAATGGGCAAGCTATGGAATAGCTATCACCACTTTTTGACATAGCAGTGAGAAGATAGCCTTCCTCTGAATTCTATTCTTTCCCATTGTAGCCCAGGGTTGTGTGTTGTCATATATACTCAAGAGAGGCCCATAATTAAGAATGCCCTGGGAGAAATTTCCAGAAAGAAACTGAATTGAAAAAAAGTCACTGTTTTGAAGCAACTATGAAAAAATAACTTAAAAATCAATTAGAAACTTCATTCAGAAAACCAAGAGTCAAGTCTAGGAGGCATTTAAGTTACAGGCTTAAGATTAGAGACTTAATCATCATTCTTTATATATACAAGGCAAACAGATAAGTATTCAACATACTTCCCAGTAGCTCTTCTATCAGTCTTTCTGGAGAAAAGAGAGCTCAAACATAAGGGAATTACATTTCTAGTTTATGTGTGTTTACTCTATTGTCATCTTACAGTACAAATTTCAACAACTAAAAAAACCAAAAGCAAATGGAAAAAAAAATATTGGAGACACTTCATCTAAAGTTTATGGTCTTAATAATTAGCTGACAAATGCAGTCTTATATGAGAGAAGTTGACCCAAACTGTATACTGTTTCAGATTTACCTTAAGGCACACATTGTTGGGCCCAGCCCCAGGATGTCTGATCCAGGAGGTTTGCCTCTGTGCGGGGTCCTCAAATGATGTTCCTGCCCTTGGTCCTGGGACCACACTTCCCAAACCACTGTGGTAGCAGTAAATACCACTTGTTTCCCTAACACCAACTCCTCCATCCTCACCTCTAATCATTTCCCATCAGAGAGGGTGGGATTTATGATGGTTTAATTTAGTTTTCAACTTTACGATGGGATGAATGCATACCCATACAACATTCAATATTGAATAAATTACATGATATTTCACATCTTGCTATAAAATAGGTTTTGTGTGGAATGATGTCCAAGTGTAAGACAACACAAATGTTCTGGGCATGTTTTAAGCTAGGTTACTATGATGTTTGGGAAATTAGGTGTATTAAATGAATTTTTCACTGATAATACTTTAACGCAATGAGTTTATTTCTTAGATGTAACCCCATCATAAGTCAAGGAACATCTGTACTAAATAAAGGGATGACGGATGTGTCTGTCATTGCTTGGGCCCCAGTTCTCTAGGAAGCAACTTTGGCCTCTGCAGACAGATTGTCAATCTGTGAGGAGGACTCTCCCAGCCCCCACCAATCCACTAAGAGGAGTCCTTTCAATTTCCACACCCTCAAATGATATAAAGAAAGTGGGATGGGGGAGAAGGCCCCACTGGGGTGAATTCTGATTTTCACTGAGAGAATTGTGAAAGTAGATAGAGATTATCTGGGAAACTCAGAAATGAAATTCTAAATGGCTCTGTGCCAGAGAAAATAACTAGCTTCAATTAAAAACAAGTTAAATCAAACTGTTTGGGCTTAATTGAGTACACTCTGAAAGTTTTTCTACAACAAACATGGTGCTTTCTGTAGGTGAGAATGAAATTGTCCAGTCCTTTGAAACTCATTTAAACCCCCCACTTCTTCTCCCCTTCAAGCAAGGAATGCACGGTTCTCTCTGAGTGGTGGTGAGGCATAAATATGTTGCAAAATGAATAGCCGATTCCAGGATTCAAAATGTCACCCAATGCACACACAAGGAAATACCTGCTTGTAACCAACTAGCATCAGGTATGCTTTTGTAATTGCGAGGGCTGGTTTTGTGGCAGTGCTGCTGACCCAACAGCATGTAGGTGATTGCAAAAAGTCCCAGTGCTGACAACCTAACACACATGCACACACAACTTTATAGTCTTGTCTGGGAAAGTCAACCTGGGACAATCAGGGAAATTATTGCCAAGGAAATTTAGAGAGCCCTGAAACATCTATGTAGACAATCAATACCTACCACCCAAAGATTCCCATTTCCCTCCTTGCATCTCCTTTCCCTTTAATGCTTTCAAATCCTCCTTCATTTTAATCAATGACATCTATGCAAAGGAGCAGGAAGAGTTATAAGACAGAGAAAGGTGGGCAGGAAGGAGGAAATGTTCCAAGACCACAGGTATTACCCTAGAGCTCATAGGTCCCTTGAGGTTTTCCTGCATTCCCACGCTCCCTAGATTCCGAGTACATGCATAAACAGAGGGACAAACATTGAAGCCCATAAGTAAACTAATACAACTGTTGGGAGGAAATCAAAAGCTACATACAACATGTCTTCAAAAATCAGAGAAGCAAATAGACACAATTGTTCTGCCAATGCTCGCTTTGCCCCGTCAGAGGTGCAGCCCAGGCCTGAACTTGCCTGGACAAAGGTGGCTCTTGGTGGCTCAGTCTGTGTCCAGAGGATTTGTTGATTAGTCACAACCTTGGTCTCCCTGTGTGTCTGAGAAAGAGCCATGATTCATCTTGACAACTGTCAGTATATTACCTCAAATGGGCACAGGGAGACATGAGCAACCTGGTGCTGGAAAGGAGCACAAAAGAGCTGATGCCACTTCCTGTAACTCTCCCAAGGTTTAAGCTGGAAGAGTTTATGTGGCAAGATCACTGGGCTAAGAGCAGCCTGCAGAAAATGGCCATGTCAGCACACTTTCAAGATGTTCACATGTAGGAACCGGCAATGTTAGCTCAGAAGTCCTGAAATTTATGCCCACGAATAAAAGTGTTATGTTCTTTCACATTATTCCTTCCCCCCAAACAACATTCAAGTTTCAAAAAATTAATTTTTGATTTCATAATCCAGTCATTCCACCGATCTGACTCTAATATTATGCTTTTAAAATAACATATATACCCATGACCTGGCAATTCCCCCTTGGGCATCTGACCAAGAGAAACGTGTGGTGTACACATGTTTGCTAGGAGATATGAGTTAGAAGGTTCCCAGCAGTATTATTCATAATAGCCTAGAGTGGAAATTGCCCAAATGTGCATTAACAGTGGAATATATAAATGAGTAGTGTCAATGTATAAAACAGACCTTTGCACAATAACAAGGCTGATCTGTAACCACCTTCAATGATACTAATGAATTCTCCAAACATAATGTTGAGTGGAAGAAGTCAGACACTAAAGGCTAATGCTGGGAAGTTCATTTTATATAACCAAAGAGTAAGAAAAACCAAAGTGTACTGTTAGACATTAGGAGAGAATATCAGAAAGCACACAGGAAGAACTTCAAGGGTCTTGAAAATGGCTGGCTTGTGATCTCGGTGTCTGCTACATATGTATTTAGTTTGTAAAATGCATCAAGCTGTCTTCTTATGCTATGTTCATTTTCTTGCAGGTATACCGCACTTCAGTGTAAAGTAAGCACATAATTCCCACAAAATACCTGTTTGTAAACTTTGGGATATAATGTAGTAAGAAGAGCCATGAAATGTCGCAAGAATTGACTACATCTGTTCCATTGTCAGAGCAGCAGAATACAGCAGAATGTCATGTAGCACAAAGAATTAGCTCCCTGTGTAAATTATTGTCATTACAAGTGTCTCACACCAGTGAAGGTGTGTCTGACAACACAAATTTCAGGAAACTAAACATCATAGTTTGCCCTCCACAAAAAGAAGGAAGGAAGGACCATGTAGCATAGACTGCCTCTGTCTCATGCCTTCCCAGGAGGCAGGGAAAAGATATATTTCCCATCATCTCTCTTTCTTCCATCTTTAGATCCCACTCCAATGATTAAAGGTAATGAGGGGAGACATCCAATCAATAGAAAACTCATTTTGCCAAATAAATAACAAATGGGTCAACCGAAACTCATAAATCATTGCTTAAGCCTCAGCCAAAGTTGATCAAATATCTTTTCCTAAACAGGAAAGCTTTTTTTTCTCTTAAAAGGGCTGTGTGCTCCGGATCACAGCAAAGTTCCTTGACTAAATCTTTGCATTGTGATACATTTCTGTAGAGATGGCTTAATGGTGTTGCTAAAGGGTTTATTAAATCCTCTGATAAGAAGTTTCAGAACCAGCAAACCGTATCAATTATTCCAATCCATTGAGTAACCTCTCCCCCACATATACAAATTGAAACATATCCTGTTAAACATTACAATTTTTACCCTGAACACATTAAGTGGAAATACCTCTAGATTATTTCATAACCCACATTCAATTGCAAATACTACCTGGATATGGATATTAAGGCATTAAAGCCTTCTTGAGTTCAAAGCATAGACATAGCTATTAAAGCCAGATAAGATGAGATATGGGGAAACAATCTGAAAGGTTTTGAGTCTAATATTTTAGCTCTTGAAATGAAAATCATAGATATAGTGGCCATATCTTCCAACATCGCCCAGTCATTGTAAATATAGTAAACAGCTATAAAGAAATGTAAGAAGAAACAAATTAATTGGTGGCTAACCCAAGATGACTCAGTAAAGAGTAGCAAGGCAAGAACTAGAGCCAGGTCCCCTAACCTCCAAATCAACTTCAGTTCAGCTATAGGACATTGCTCTCCCATGAGCCTGCGACCTACTTACCTGGACAGCGTTCCACAGCCAGGGGTCCCTCAAACTCATGGCAGGGAAAACAGAGTGATGCCAGCAGACACGGACTGTGCCCCCAGCAAGTAACAAATGTAACTCTCAGGACAGACTTCTCATTTACCCAAAGTGGGTGTTTCAAGAACTTAGCAAATAACTGGTATTAAACATCAACACTGAGTTTAGTTTTTTGTTTTTTTAAATTTCCATTCCCCAAACTTGGAATTCTGATATTATGTGAAAATGTAAGTATCTTAAAAGATAGACTCATATACAAATATTAAAATTGCAGAGCTCAAAATGTGCAATAATGTTACAGGACCCCACCGCTGCCACCACCAGCAACAACTGACTGTAGCTAAGCACAGCTCCCATGCTTTCTTGTCTCTTCCTGACACACATCCAATGAGTTACGAGTTTCGAGTTACTCAGCTTCCTAACTCAGGGGAAAGGGCTTCAGGCCTGTGGTCCTGGAAGAAAATCTCACACTCTGAAAGGTGTGTTGGAGGCATTTCATGAGAAGATCAGTAGTGTACCTGCCCTGATTTCTCTGTCAGAGTTTAACGAGACTGGTAACAAAGCAAATGCAATGCACACCACACACACACACACACACACACACACACACACACACACACACTTTGTGAAATGAAGGAAACAGAGTCAGTTGTCCATGTCTTCTGTTTCATCCACTTCAGTTAAATTATCTGTGGCCTTGATTATGAGGGCAGGATTCTGTGACTATTGTTCTAAAAGAAGAAAAATACATGTTGGAGTTTCTTTGTCAGCTTTTCTAAATCTTACTTTTTCAGTTATCTATTGCTGTCTAATGAACCATCCCAAAACATAATGTCTTAAAATAATAACTGTTCACTTAGCTCAGAAATTTAGGCTGGACTGGGGTATATGTTTCTTCCTGCTGCAGCTGGGCTCCATCCTGTGTCTATGGTCCCTGCTGTCATGTAGGTACCTCGAAGTCTAGAAGTTGACTGGCCCTTGATGGAGGCAATGGAAGAATTTGGGGCATGGTTCTCTCCTCTTCCAAGGCACTAGCTAAGCGACAGGGAGCAAGATCCTGCAAGATGCCTCGAAGCTGAGACTTACCACTGGCACGCCATCAATTCCTCTGCATGCTATGGTCAAACCAAACCACCAGGCCTGTTCAGAGTTCAGGAAATCAGAGTGCACCTCTTCAAGAGAGCAGCTGTAAAGTCTCATTACAGAGAGTGTGGATACAGGGAAGGTTATTAGTAGGGGCCGGAAATGCAATCAATCTTTCACATTTAGTCTCAGCCAATATTCTTTCTTCAACTAAATATATCCAGTTACTTAGCATTGGAAACAAGACGTCAAGCATAACCAGTTCTTTTCTTACTCTATTTCACAAGTATTTTCTATTTTCCACCTAGATTGATATATGACCATAATCACATTATGATTTTATGTTGACATCCAAACGGTTTTCCTAGCAGCATTACTCAGCAGACCCTGAGACAGCCGAGAGTGGAAAAGCTGTGAAAATTCAGTTTTGTCTTCAGAGCAACTAATAAAGACCACTTAGTTGTCACTCAATAAATGCTGATTGAAATTTTTATGTGAAATAAGTGGCTGTCTCCTCTCCCAAGCTCACATCTCTTCAGAGTTTATTTTCCATTTGTAGACTTCTAACATGTCTTTTCTAAATCCATTCCTAAGGCTTCCCAGGTGATTTCAACCATCAGCTTTGCAGGCCCTCAAACGCCATTCACTTAGGAAAGTATTTATGACACCCCCTTCATCTCCTGCCCTCAAACTCATCCCTTGTCATATTCTTTAGTGTCCATCTTCTCCTTTCCTTCCTGGAAATTATCAGAGCTGACAGCTGGGATCTTGTACTTATTTATGTCTTTATTTGACCATTTCCCAGGGAACACTTCTGTTTTTGTTCTGCGTGGTAACACCTGCTTGTGCCATGGTAGTTAGCACATAGAGGTATTGAACAGTCACTTGTCGAATGCATCACTCTGCTGTACCAGATGCACCTAGTTGATGAAATATAGCTTACATTTAGAGACCTACGGCAGGGGTCCTCAAACTTCAGCCTGCATCACAGTCACCTGAAGGTTTTGTTAACACGTAGTTTTCTGGGTCTCATGCCCAGAGTTTCTGATTCAGTAGTTTTGGGGATGAATCTGAGAATTGGCAGTCCTAAGAAGTTCCCAGTTGATGCCGATGTCATTGGTCACAATCCATAGACTTTTTCAGGAGGCAACAAAACACAGTATGTAGACTGCCAAGTTCAACTCCCAGCTGTGCTATTTATTTGTCATGAGGCATTGGAAAAGATAATTGATCTTTTAAGTGCTAGTGATTAATTTATGACAATGGAAAAGATGCTTATTCTGTGAGTGCCTCCATTTCTCTATCTATAAAATGGAAATAGTACAAGAACTTACATCCTCAATTTGTTATAAAGATAAATATGTTAATATGTGTAAAATGTTTGAAAGAGTGCTTGACAAGTAGGATGCATGTAAATATATTAATGTTAATATTAAAGATAATAAATATATTAATGCTTTATGCTTTTGATGTGGCATCTTAATAATAGCCCTGCAAAATGAATCTCACATTTGAGATTAAACACACAAACACATTCGATCACTACGGCATCCAAATTCCATGTGTCATACATCAGATTCATAATCATCATAATAGACACTATTAATTGGCATTTAGTCTATGCTGATGCCTTATCAGGTTATCTTATTTTATCTTTTCAAATACAAAATGGATGTTATTATTCTCAATTAAAATATGAAGAAACTGAGGCTCATAAATGTGATGACATTTAAGTAACTGAGCCAGAATAGCCTAGAATTGAAGTACTAAAAAATCTCCCTAGACATGAGAAACAAAGAAGAGAGTTAGGTGATGTATAATTCAGTACTCTATCAGTTATCAGTCACAAGTAACAGAAAAAAAATCAAATTGACTTAAGAGAGAATTTTTGGTTCAATGTCTAAAAATTACAAGGTATTTTCAAATACAGCAGATCCAGGGGCTTAAATCTAGATTCCAAACTCTCCATCTCTCTTATTCTAATTCTTTCCTTTCTTTGTTTTCTCCCTCTTGGGTCTTCCTCTACTTGTGGTAGCCTCACTTTCAACTAAGCTGCTCCACATGGTAACCTCCAGCAGATCAAAGTTAACAACATTTCTATGGCTAACAATTGCATAGAATCTTCTCCATAGTTTCAGCAAAAATTCTGGAATTGAGCCTCACTGAACCAAACTGAATTTGATGCTTGTCACAAACCAATCACAGTAGCCAAGGGAATTCATCTGGCCTGGATCACATGTCCACCTTTAAGGCTGAGAAAAGTTCCCTCTCAGATGGACAAGGACTGGTAGGTGAACAAGTATGACTCCTCAAAGGAAAAATTTTTAAAAAAAAGCTACCAGCAGAAGAAAGGAAATCGATGCTGATTTCTGAGTCAACTATTCAAGTCCATGGTCCTCTTGGAAGCCATTCAGCTGAAAGTCAGACAATCGGGGTCTATTTTTCTATGTATTACCAAGTTATGTTGACTTCATCAAACCTATCATTTTTTCTTGGTTTCATTTTCCTCATTTTTATTTGTTTTTTATTTATATACTTTTATTGGTGCATTGTAGTCTCACATTTTAATGTAGTTCAGAACAACACTGACATAAATGTAAACAGCACAGGAGTTGGCTTGGAATTCTAGGTTTCCTCTTATCAGCAAAGTTCAAAAATTTTGATGTGTACTTAAACATGACTACCCAAATGCAATATTTTTAAAAAATCTAATTGAAAGAAAGAACATAACATGAGTCTGGGAATCACACAGTCAGTGAAGCATGAAAGATGCAGAAGTTAATTAGTCAGAGGGATGATAGTGCCAGTAGCATCTTGTTTATGTACAATAAGTGAATGCAAAAGAAAGAGTAGAGGTACTAGGCAAATAGTACAAAAAAGGCTGAAGGAAATGAGGGGAGATCCATCAAGAAAAAGCTAGGTATGTTGGAGCATGCCTGTAATCCCAGTACTTAGAAGAGTGAGAGGAGAGTTGCAGGTTTGAGTCCAGCCTCAGCAACTTAGTGAGATCCTGCTTCCACATAAAAAATGAAATACGGTTGGGGGTATGGCTTGGAGATAGAATGCCCCTATGTTCAACCTCCAGGATGAGGGAGGGAGGGAAAAGAAATAAAGAAAGAAAGAGAGAAAAGGAGAAAAGAAAAAGCTTCTGAGAGAAAGTGACATTTGAGCTGAGCCTTAAAGCAAGAATGGAGGTTGTCATGGGAGCAGAGATGGAGGCTTGCTCCTGGCATGGCATGTATGACATAACCAAAACTAGATGCCTGTGAGGTAGAAGGCTTGAGGAAAGACTCAGCTTGAAAGGTAGACTACAGGTGGGCTGCAGAAGGTCCAGGGTCCCATGCTATAAACTTTCAACTATATCCTCTAATAGTGAATGAGACAGCTAGATAGAGGTAGGCAAGCAAAGAGGCCATGTCAAACACTAAGCATTGAGCATCCGATATAATTCTCACCACAATCCATTAGTAAAATGAGTATTTATGATTCTCATCTTCCAGATGAGGAAACTAAGACTTGCTTACAGTTGATAATAAATATGCCCAACCACCAGTACACTGGAAATGTGTAGATGGAGTTGGAGATCATCCAATAAGTTCACAACTCATATTTTTTTTCACTCTACTCCTGATATCTCACCCATCTTACATCTCAGAGGGACTGAATTCAGTTCTCAACAAGTAGGAATTGGGCTGTGATGGCTGAAAGTGTCAGTTCCCTTCTTTTTTTTTTTTTTTTAATTTTTATTGTAGTAATTCGTGCAATATAGCATACATCTTTGTTAAGTACAAATTGTTAACAACATATTTGCACACAATTCTCATTTGACCCCTTCCCCGATTCCCTCCCCATTCCCTCCCCCTCCCTCCCCCTCAGGTTCACTTCAGTGAGTGGCCTTGATATGATTGTGTAAGTACATCATGTGCTTTAGGGTGTCCCTCTGCCCCATGCATCCACTACAATTAAATCAACTTCTTTGCTTATCGAGGATCTCTCTTTTTCATCTGGAGACCCTCCTATGCCCCATCTTCTCCCTAACATCCACATATTAGGGAGAACATATGCTTCTTAACCCTTTGTGACTGACTAATCT